>JAVYIG010014095.1:0-43426 GCA_035222895.1 Strongylocentrotus droebachiensis
TAGGTGATCATTAAGTAGCCTTTATAGAGGTGGCTACTCATATATCTGTACTACAGGTTGAAATTTAATGTAAATTGTTCACATTGTTCAAGTTTTTGTTGTTGATAATTATATATATTTTGTTTTGATGTACACGATTGTCAACATACATGTACGTGTGCATGTACATGTATGGTAGTTGATACATATGTCTGTGTTAGACTTTGAAATTAAACAAACCTTTATTTTGGGATGTTATCTCCTAAATATACAAATGTTAAACTTACTATTACCGGTATAGCAATGTTCAAAGCTGTTTCTTTATCTTTGACAACCCAATTAAAGGAAAAATTAGATCAATGTAAATTTGATCCCCTAATCAAGAACCTGGATATGAAGTACATTGTAGTCTGCAAAACCAGACACTTTGACTTTAATCCTATACTACTTTTGTTAGTCTATGGCAATGGCTGACGAAAGCAGCTGCATGAAGTGCAAATCCTTCTTGCTAGGGCTATACATTAACATTTTGGAAGGGGGTACCGTATTTGCCAGCGATAAGGCCGCAGGGCCATACAGGCCGCACCCCCGATTTTGACATTTAAAAAAAAAAAAAAAAAAAAAAAAATTGTCAAAGTCGGGATTTGATCTCTTGCATACAAATGTTGATATGACTAAAATCACCGCCTAAGACCGCTCGGCCATCCCGCACTGATGCTAGCATATGGAGTTTTCTGTGATGTACATACATTGCGCCTGTCTCTTGTGTATTGAAATGGATTCAAAATAGCGTCTTCGCGTGCTGGATGCTTCGCGGCAGCTCCGTTAAACGGGCCCTTCTTTTACTTTTGCAATGCATTGGCACGAACTTAGATCAAGATCTATCGGCAGATGTTGTTTTTGGAAGTTTATTTTCGTCTTCATGTCAACAATGCAAGATAAAATTGTCAGTAAGATGTGTGGAAATGTATAGTTATTGTACAGTTCGTAGATCTAGTCCCATATGTGCAAATTCGTGCTGGTTTTGACTTACTTAAAAAAAAATTTTTACTCTTTAGCCGCATAGGCCGCACCCCGACTTTTTGATATTTTCTCTTCCAAAAATACTGCGGCCTTTACGCCAGCAAATACGGTACACCAAGTCTTAAGAATTAACTTTTTAGATTGTTTATAAATTATGCATGAGCCCTATTAATGCCAACAAATTGAAATATTGGCAGCTAGTCTGGACATGGATTTTCATGTTAGGCGCCCATGTGTCCTGTGCGTCTGTTAGTGTCAAGCCACTGCTTTAGATGCAGCTTAGAGACCTAAATTAAAGTTCTGATCCTTTGTTACAAGACTGACAAGCTTTTTTGCCTTTGAACTAGTTCTTATGGAGCTCAAAATCTGGGATGATATATCTGATTTAATCAGTGCTTTATCCATGTGTTCCATAGCCATGTGTCCTGTTAGCACGTGGCAGTGTGTTCCTTGAATAATACCACAGCCTCTTTGTTGTTTATCATCCATGAGCTTCGTGAGGAAGCAATGTCTTAGGGCGCGTTCATGCTTGATTTTGAAGGTAGAATGAGCGATTTGTAACGCTCATCGTAAACGCTCATCGTAATCGCAGTTCCACGGTGTACTGTTCATGCTCACTTCTCCAGGCAATTCTCCCTTGGTGCCTTAATTGGCCTAGCAGCTGGATTCGCAACCTTGAAATGCGCATGCTTGTAGACCCACTAGAGGTCAGTGCGTTGACCCCATTTAAACGCGTTTACAAATTGTAAACGCATCTTTTTGTGAGTTTACGATCGGCGATCGTGATCGCCGTTTTTTCGGTGATTCTACAAAAGTAAGCATGAACGCAACAGCGTTTTAAACTAAACGCGTAACAGATGCCTGATTCTGGCCAGAAAAAGTGAAGCATGAACACGCCCTTAGTCACGTTTCAAACCTTTTGATGAGACAAACGAACTGGTCATTTAACTTTTATGTGTGCATAACCTGCATGTACATGTATGTTGTTGTTGAAAGATGTACAAGCATTAAAGGTGATTATAGTCAGTATCTTGAAGCAATTACAGTGTAAGAAGTTTGGAAATTAATCATTTTATCATAACATTGTTTTAGTTGAATTCAGGCTCTTATAAATCTCACAGATTAAAAAATACATAATAATATTGAAAACAAAGAGTGTACCGGTAATTTAGTTTTTGTTAAATGTGGGGGGGGGGGGGGTCTCTCATTTCCAATGTTAATGAAATATCATTCATAGCCAATGTACAGTTGTAGCCTCGTAGATGACGTACATGTAATTAAAATTTGTAACAACAAGAATAAATAGATTGTTTTTGTCATGCTCCAGTTAACACCATTTGTGGGGAACATAAAAACAAGCATCAGTTGCCCACCAGTAGTGATCAGTTTCTCTTGAATGAAGATGTTAATTTAGTTGTTTATCGCTCACAGCTTGATTGACATGCAAAACATTCCCTCCCATTTTGTACAGGGTGACTCATAAAAAGTACATAACTACTCATTAGATTCATATCCTGCAAATGAAATTGTGAGCAAATAGGCTTTCATCTGTTGTTGCCATATTATGACACAAAATATGTTTGGCATGCAGTGTGTTCAGATTTGATTTTGGGGCCAACCATTCCCCCTTTCTTATTTTACAGTGGTAGGGGTGGGGTAGGACCACTACCCCACCCCCCCCCCCCTTTAAAAAAAAAACTTAATACCCGGTAGTTAGCAGAAAACATAATTTTACCAAAAATGGAAGTACAAGATATTGTGGAAAGGTTCAATTTTCACCTTTTTTGTTGTGTGTTTTCTGCGTGAATGAAATAAATAATTCCTAAGAACATGAGGATAATTGATACTACATTATGGTTCATGAATACACTGTAAACAATACTCAAATTGCCATCCATGTATTATAAATCAAATGGAATTCTATACATTTTGAATAGAAGTGAATTTTAGATGAGGCCTGTAGATGTATGTAGATGAATAAGGATGATGTACACTGTATGTGCATGCACTACTCCATCTGAAGCAGAGAGAGAGGAGGAGGGAGGAATGAAAATTGGATTGAATTCAATTTAAGCATGGATTACCAGAACCCAACTTCCTTTTCTCCCACCAGGCCTCTGCATATTTTTCATATTTCGGGGTCCTGAAGAATGTGGTGTTTATGTCAAATATGTAAAGGCATGGCTCCATCATCCTCCTCTATAGACTTCCTTCTGCAGGCGTAGGATATGTACATGTATGGTCATTGACCAGGCGCTGGTCCCTCCCTCCGGCCGACCAGCCGCATGCCATTTGTGATTTTGATTTTCAAACCTCATCGGCTCATGCTTGTTGTCCTGGAAATATCCTTTGCTGAGGGTGACGATGTTGTCATGTAATCTGTACATACAGTGTACATGTGTACATTCGTACCATAGGCTTACATGTAAACATGATACATCTACATGTAAACTTGCACCACTTGAGCTGTATGCAGCTTACCTTTCATTGCTTTAGTATACGATTTTATGGTTTACATTTATTGACTTAATTATTAAAGAAATCAATGGCTTTTTAAGATTTGAAATCATTATAAATATATTCTGGAGTATCCTATTCTTGAACTCATAATATCACTGTAATGTCCATGTATGGTCTTACAGGGTTACTCCTATATATAGTACATACAAAATTTGACTCAAACAGTGACGGATCCAGGGGGGGGGGCCCGGGGGGCCCGGGCCCCCCCCCCCCTTGAGAAAAAAATCATGTAAAATCACATGATTTTTACCTTTTTTGGGGGTTGGGCCCCCCCCCTGGCGCTCAAGGGGGGGGGGGTGCAAATTGAAAAATTTTCGAGGACCAAAAAAAAAAAATGTGCTCACTACCCCCCTCCCCCCCCCCCCCCCCCCCCCCCCCCCCCCCCCACTGAGCGACTTTTCGGTCGGCGCGATTTTCAAATTTTCGGGAGCAAAAAAAAAAAAAAAAAAATTGTGCTCACTACCCAATTTTCGGGAGCAAACAAAAATGAAGAAAGTTGGGCCCCCTCCCCTAAGAAATCCTGGATCCGCGCCTGGACTCAAACATATTTGTTCTAAGTGTTATTCAACTTCTTGCTGGTAGCAGGATCTATCTTGATTCACAAAATTCTCTTCAAACATTCATGTAATGTTAGCGAGGCTCAGATGTCTTTCTAAAACCAAGTAGGCAGACACTAACACGATGAACATGCACTTGGATTGCTGGCTAAACAAGCTTGCTGAGCGCTATAAATCATTTTACCCCAGAGAATTCTCAAGCACTCTACCCTTTCTATGGCCTACTTGCCGCGATGGGAGAATCCAATCGGCCATGTTCCTCCTTGCCATCAGTATCAGCATTAGTGACGCGTATAGGTGTTACATTAATGCGATAGGTGGTATGATACTGGGACATCATTATGTTGAACTCGTTTTGGCAGTGTGAGCTTCTCATATATCACAGCTATGTGTTTGATATTATACAATGTACATGTAGGCTTGTAGTATGCATGTGAACTAGGCAAGGATGGTGATGATGTTGTCTATTATGTACATGTACGCATGAAGTTTACCACACATTAACCCCATACATGTACATGTACAACTATCATAAGTTTTTGTTGCAGTTTTTGAAAGTACTAAAACATATTTGAAATGTAGGCCCTATCTGTTCCTGTTGAGGAAATCTCACTTATTGCAATATCCAAACTAACCCTATGAGCATAGTGATTTTTTTTTTTTTTACTGAGCTTGAAAAAACTTAATGGTAGTCTCAATAATCAAGGAAAAATATATGTAGGCCTATTTTTTTTTTGTAATGATTGGGTTAAGTTCAGACTGTAAGTTTTAGGCTACTTTTGGGCTACTTTTGTAATTTGCCACATCTGTTCATAATTCTTAGACACTACATGTAGCTTTTTATTACACTATTGCAGAGTGGGTGTAACTACAGTAGATGGCAGATTGGATGAAGAAAGCTTGAAGCTAATTACATTTGCAATCGTGGTGATGAGTTTGGGACTAGTCTGTTGCTATGGTAACCCCATTGTTCCCCAGCCTGTGATTGCAGCTAGCCAACCTTGTGTCTGTGGCTCTGTGCATAATTAAGTAGAGCATCGCATAAGGGGCATTTACACTGTCATCCAAACACGCCAAAAAATGCCAAACCGGAGCCTGACCGCGATGTTACCAAGGGCAACTACGCATTACCGGCAGAAATGCCAATTCCAAAACATTCCAAATCGAAGTGTGATCTTTTGGCGTGTTTTGGCGTGTTTGGCAAGTATAAACGCTTGCAGTTGTAACATCGCGATGTTAGGTGACGTAACTTCAGGAGCGGAGCTAGATGTCGTCCTTAAGGAAAATGATAGAACGATATATACAATGAATAACATAAGAGTAGGTGATAGAAGGAAGAAACAAATAATAACATAAGGAATAACATAAGGAAAGACAGAAAGAGAAAGTGATAGAAGGAATTAAGAAACAAAGAATAACATAAGGAATAACATAAAGAAAGACAGAAAGAGAAAGTGATAGAATGATAAAAACAAAGAATAACATAAGGAAACACAGAAAGAGGGAGTGACAGAATGATAAAAAACAAAGAATAACATAAGAGAAGGTGATAGAAGGAAGAAACAAAGAATAACATAAGGAAATACAGAAAGAGGGAGTGATAGAATGATAAAAAACAAAGAATAACATAAGAGAAGGTGATAGAAGGAAGAAACAAAAAATAAAATAAGGAAACACAGAAAGAGGAAGTGATAGAATGATAAAAAACAAAGAATAACATAAGAGAAGGTGATACAAAAGGAAGAAACAAAGAATAACATAAGGAAACACAGAAAGATGGAGTGATAGAATGATAAAAAACAAAGAATAACATAAGAGAAGGTGATAGAAGGAAGAAACAAAGAATAACATAAGGAAACACATAAAGAGGGAGTGATAGAATGATAAAAAACAAAGAATAACATAAGAGAAGGTGATAGAAGGAAGAAACAAAGAATAACATAAGGAAATACAGAAAGAGGAAGTGATAGAATGATAAAAAACAAAGAATAACATAAGAGAAGGTGATAGAACGAAGAAACAAAGAATAAAATAAGGAAACACAGAAAGAGGAAGTGATAGAATGATAAAAAAAACAAAGAATAACATAAGAGAAGGTGATACAAAAGGAAGAAACAAAGAATAACATAAGGAAAGACAGGAAGAGAAAGTGATAGAATGATTAAAAAAACAAAGAATAACATAAGAGAAGGTGATAAAAGGAATAAATAAAGAATAACATAAGGAAACACAGAAAGAGAAAGTGATAGAAGGAAGTGATAAAGAATAACATAAGTGAAGGTGATAGAAGGAAAAACAAAGAATAACAAGGAGAGATAGAAAGAGGAAAGTGTTTGCATCGGAGTGCCGCGCATGCGCATTACCAACTGAAACACGCCAAAACATCACTGAGCTTTTCAGTCGGTGATGTTTCCGCACAAGTGTAAACGGGTGCGCGAAACATCGCGACTTTTCAAAATGAGGTATTTGACAGTATAAATGCGCCTATAGAGATCCAGTCGCTCCCGATCATCACTGACGTAGTTTGTATTGTGTTAAGCAATTACATTTTCTTATAGGATGATGTCTGGCTTTGTGTAATCGTTCAGTCTACACTGTGCATCCAATTGATTTTAAAGTAATTACATATTAAAGGAATAAAGGGTTCGAGTGCTTTGTGGAATTTTGTAACATTGTCCTAAAATCCAAAATAAAAGGTACAATTTCCAAAAAGAATAGTAAATATTTTTGAAATAATGTTTTCATACAGGGAATATCAACACATGTGCATGAACTGCTTACGATTTCTCTATTCCTTGTCAGGTACATGTGTACAGAAGAAATTAGAAAACTTTCTCAACCAATCATTGCAGTCATCTTTGCATGCCAAGCCAAATAACATCTCAACAACAAACTGACTTAATAAGTAATTAAGTGTATCTCTGAGTTGTTTTCATCAGTGTAAGCAATTTTGATGAATTATTGAATGGATGTGGGTGGAATGTGAGTAGATCTGTGTAGGTTGCATGGTAATAAAATCAGTTGTTGGTATGCACATGCCATGCCATATGCCATTCTGTTCAAGCTCATCAATTATTCATGATGGAATCTGAGATGGTTATGGATGACTGTTGTGATTAGTGCTGTAACATCACGGATATCTCCAATTCCGTTTAACCGCCAGTCAAAACCGGACGGTTTTCGGTTAAACGATTTAAAAAAAAAAAAAAAAAAAAAAAAAAAAAAAATCGTTTTTTTTTTTTTTTTTTTTTTTTTTTCCCCCCCAGCAAGCCAGGTCCGTGTGAAAAAGTGGGAAGGACTTTCATTTAACTGCGAGGTGCATTTGAAGGGGCCGATTTGTGCTTGTTAACTTGTCACAAATAATAGTAACAATGTCGTTTTTAGAAGAATGTGTAAGATCATTAATGTAAATCAAAAACAGTAGAGGACCTAGAGGACCTAGGATAGAACCTTGTGGTACGCCGTGTGTAAAAGTTGGATGAATTATTATTATAAACTTCATATTGAGATCTATTACAAAGATTACTTTCAAACCAAGATGACAGACAAGTGTTGTTCTAGTTTCGGAGTAGTGAGTCAACACACAGATTACTGAGCTGGGAGACATTGCCAGGCATAGTGCCAGGTGGAGGGGCATAAATCGAAACTTTAAAAAAAAAAAAAAAAAAAAAAAAAAAAACTAAAAAAAAAAAAAAAAAAAAAAAATATTAAAAAAAAAAAAAAAAAAAAAAAAAAAACGGGAAAACGAAACCGGCCAATTGAAAACGGAATCCGCCATGGGCGGTCGGATACCGGACGGTTAAACGTTTGGTTACAGCACTAGTTGTGATCACATGTGATTGATTAATTGATGGAGGAAGTTTAGCAGTACATGTACATCTTATCTCATCAATAACCATAAATAACATGCAGGCCAACAATGTACATCTTTTACTTGTATGGATGTGATGCATCATGGTTGTATGCCTCGCAACATGGCCCCTCTACACATTTCTTTTGCTCTTCTGGAGATCCAGAAAGTATGGAGGGGGGGGGGGGGGGGGTCAAGACTCGAGAGTGAAATTTTCTTGGTCTACGAGACGCCTGTTGGTGCCAAGCCTTGCATACAAGCAAATGTAAATTAGCAAGTTATAGTTCAGTGTTTTAATAAACATTTTACATACAAATATATTACATATAAACATATTAAATTATACATTGATGATTGTGTTCATTTCTCGAATATCATTTACATTTGCTAGAAATTCACGGGGACTCGATCTACCTCAATATGTCCCAAAATGATGAAGGTCTTTATGATCATATCCACAAAAGCCGCTGCTATTCATGTAGACCTCTTGTCTTTGTACCCGTACTTCCAATACATGCATATTAACTACAGTATACATCGAATTACACTTCAGGGAGAATATTATTGGGAACCAATTTATTTATATAAAACAATGCACTTTAGTATACTTTAAGGCCTTGCTGTCTGATCAAAAAATAAATTATTCCATTATTTCAACCATTGTTGGTAATGTATTAATACTCCTTTTTTATATAGTTTTTTTTTTTTTAACATCCAACCTCAAGTTTTGGTTGCAATAAAGAAATAATGATAATAGTGATACATCTATATACATTGTTTGATTAAAAAATTGTCCATATGCCAAGAAAACCCAGCTCCATCTATACTTAAGTGCAGATAGGTAGGTGAGAGTGCATAGGCAGCATAGCGATGTACATGTATGCAGCACGCATGCAGGTTGAACTGTTGCTTAGATTAGCGGATATGTGCAGGGAGGGATATGCAGGGATAGCAACAAAGGGAATTTCCATAGATTTATGATAATGTGCCTCTCATATTGAGACTAGTCTTCTTCACAGCCCCTCTTACGATGGTCTGTTTTGTGTGGGATGGGATAGCTTATGATTTCCTTCTACATTTTATACAGTAGTTGAAACCACTGTAATTAAATTGGAGCTAATCTTTATGGCTCTCAGGCGCTATTGTTGAAATAGTCTTGGAGGATAATGGGGGTAGAGAGGGGGGCGGGCGGGGGGGCTATATTAATTTGGTTTGAAAATTTGAAGTAAAGGCCCAACATATACAGTAGCTTGATATGAATTCATTTGAATAATGAGATATGATATACCACACATGATACCTGAATTACTTATTCAGTTTCATTTTACTTATGGCCTCTTTAAACTAAAGCTATGATAAAAGCAATTGTTTAATCACATCAATGCTTATTAACATTACAATTATTTATAAGAAGGTACATGTAATTTAGATATGAATGACATATAGTTACACATGTACATGTACATCAATGTAGCTTGTTTTGTATGGGACTGGAGGGGGTCATTGAAATGCAAGAAACTGGCAAGTCCATGATATTCATGTGCCTGTAGGCCTATGATCTAATGTATGATAACAAATTAATAATGTGGTGAATTTGATATGTTACATGTTGGATATGTACATACTCCTCTTTGGCCTGCCTGTATGCATCCACTTCTAGGCCTATGATAAACACCAACAGATATTTTGCTGATAGGGTCTGATTATAAAGACTACCGATGTAAACACAGAGCTATACCCTAGTCATCTCATCTGTAAACCGCAATAGCAGTCATGTAAGCCCAAGTGCAACGTTTGTCTAAGGGAAAACTGTATACACACTGGTAGACCAGCTGACACTGTCATGCCAACACTGTAGCTCAGTAGTCTTCTCATTTCACACATTTTCACAAATTGTCACAAACTGATGAAGTTTTTGCAATCCCAGGGTTCTCCTGTAATGTAACTGTAAATAGTTTTTAAATGAATTTTTACATGTATGACCAACTGACTACCTTGAATCACAATCAACCATGAAGTTCCAAACCACCTCCCTATCTATGAGAACAGAGTCTGAATATATAGTCTATACTTGGTCTGTCTACTGACTAATAGCTAATAATGTGTGTCTGT
Source organism: Strongylocentrotus droebachiensis (assembly GCA_035222895.1). Classification (NCBI taxonomy): domain Eukaryota; kingdom Metazoa; phylum Echinodermata; class Echinoidea; order Camarodonta; family Strongylocentrotidae; genus Strongylocentrotus; species Strongylocentrotus droebachiensis. The sequence continues at coordinate 10,042 of JAVYIG010014095.1, forward strand.
ATATCTCAAGGAAAGCTGTTGGCAAATGAAGCGAAGCATGCTGGAAGGTATCATATCCCTATTGAAAAGCCTATCCTAGTGTACTGATCCATAAAATGATTCCATAATGAGTTGCAAGCATTACAATATTTATCTCATGTTTTAAGAGACCCCCCCCCCCTTTATTGAATCGGAGGATCTAACCTCCCTGATCTAACATACAGATAGAGCTACTGTGTGTGGTAATTGATAGACAACTACATACCCCGGTAGCCTTCCAAATGTCAGGATAATCTACACCTGTAATGTTTCGTCTTCAGGGATTGTTCAAAGCATCAACTTAAAAATTCCCAAGTAACCACCGCCCCCCCCCCCCCCCCCCTTCTATCGAAAGGTGACGAGTTTGTACTCGATTCTTCCAGAGTTCATCAGTCTTCAGTGACTTGCTATGAAACTTGAAAGCATATGTTGTCTTGGGGTAAAAAAAAAAAAAGAGGGAAGTACATGTAGGAAAAAGAAAAATAGTATCCTTGCTTCGTTGAAATAAAGTATTAGTATTCCAGAAAATGTCTCGTTCTTGATAGTACAATGTTATGGTAATAAAAGGCATGACTGCATTACAAACCCCTTATTGCAAGATGAAACAGTATGAGATGTGTTTATAAGAGATACATGCAGTATATATGATCACATACCTGTATATGTTTACATGAAGTCCAAAGACTGAACAGTGTCATACATTGTATGCCTTCTCATGACATGAGCATGTTGTTTGCAATATTCTGCTGTATGTACATGTAGGCGTACATGGTTAAATTTTCATGTCATTGGCAGTCTGTTGCAGTATTTATAGTAATTTTAGCATTGTTGCCCTTTGATGTGGAGATGTCCTGTTTTGATTTGCTCCAAAATGAATCGAGGATCGAGTTGCACCCACGAATGCCAAGCATTTCCATGGAGGGGGACGGTGTAAGAGACAAGCAAAAGAGAGAGAGAGAGAGAGAGACACACACACACACACACATAGAGCAAGAGAGAGAATTAGAGAGAGAGAGAAAATCAGAGAGAGAGAGAGAGAGAGAGAGAGAGAGAAAATGTGCACTGCAGTTATGTATCTATTTGTGTCAAATACCATTGGCAGTGAGAAGGCTACAGTATGTACCACTGATATGCGACAACATACTGGGCTTCTATCTATTTCAAAGCACTTGCCCTTGTACTGTAAAATGTAAATCAAGGAATAAACAGTTATAAGGATTAAAAAAAATTGTGCCAGACCTAAAAGAAACACATATAATTGTAGAAGATTTTTGGCAAAGGCTAACCTCATGTGTGTGTGTGTGTAAATGAATAACCTAATTATGTAGGGGCCCATGTTTAATCGATAGCCATATTAACAAGTACTTGATATTATTAATTACATATACCGGTAGGCCTACTGACTGTTGTGACTGTTTTTTTATTTGCCAACTTTTCTCTTGTACATGTATGTATTCATTTCCACTCTTTCTATTTTATCTTTCACAGAAAGCAACTTCTCTGGCTTCAAGAATCGTGAGCTTTCCAGACGCATCCATCTCTTCATGATTGTGTGTCAGAGCATTTCTCCTGCGTATTGTGGAAGCTTTGTGGGTGTGATTCTTGAGTTTCCGTGGCAACCCCTCATCCCATGTCCCTCAGAGAGCACAACTTCCCTGCAAAGGGAGTCAAGAGAAGAAGAGAACCTCATCCCAGATGGACATTAAATCCTATATGAAAACATCCATCACTCCCATCTCAACATCCATCTCTAGCCTACAATCTCAATCGGGTATCATCTACGATACATCCTAGTTTATCCTCCAGCGCACTTAAGGTCTCATCTCGCCACAGGTGAGGTGAGTTCTGTCGGACGTCGACTCACCAGGACGAGGAATAGTTTCCTTTGGTCAGAAGCCATCATCACGGCATCGCCACCCGTTCCCACCCATCGCTGCGCCTCTGTGCCCATCATCGGCAGCCTACTGTCCTCCTGGTGGTGGGGAGCTGAGCGGGATTGTATGTGCGGCTCTGTGGGGGCGCTAGACTGCACAAAGCTCCTCGGACACAGTACCTCTAAGACAGGCAAGATGGTGAAGACATTCCAGGCCTACCTGCCCAACTGCCATCGCAGGTATAGCTGCATCCACTGCAGGGCTCATCTGGCTAACCATGATGACTTAATATCAAAGGTAAACTAGCAACTTTCTTGGGAACATCTTTTTGAATTGCTGATTGTAGTGGACTTCCTCCACCTGTGATACTCCATAGTTTCACTGACACATTTAACAGCATGCATCCTGTCATCTTTCATTTCTCTCCAGTTGAGATGAATGTTAATAGTCATTTCATGACAATTTGTAACATTGGTTTACATATTAGCTTTCAAACTTTGATGAGGGTGTAGAAAATTCAAAACAGTTGATATAAAACACTGATTTGGGTATATGGGACTTTACTAATATTTGGCATAAAATTCCAGTCCAAAGTTTGAAGCTATTTCTATTTAAATTTTTATTTTTTTAGTATAAGGGGTTTTCAAGAGCAATCTATTCATGAAACAATGTCTCTATGATGCTTTTCCACAAACGAAGAAAAAAAAATGATAAGAAAGCTCACAAATTATTTTCAAACTTTACCAACGCCAGATCTCGACCTTGTCCTTGGTTGATTTTAGAAAGGTAGAAAGGTAGACTGTAACAACAATAACAATGTCTGGACTGTCCCAGTGCTTTACAATTGATCTAACCCTTCATTCATGACTCATTCTGTTAGATAAACATGCATTGTCTAGTATGGCAATGGGAATTGGGATGATGATTGTATGCACCATTGCTGACTAACAAAAGATTGGTTTGACAGTTGGTTGGCACGCTGTATGGCGCAAACCTCCAAACTTGACTGTCAGGAAATACATTTTTGCTTCATGTAGGGTTGGTGCTTATTTGCAGTCGCAAGCTATGAAACATAGCACATGTATGGCAATGTGACCGAACTGATCGATCATTCATATATCATACAAATAAATTTTGCTTGTGATAAATGAGCAGGTTTTGTACCTAAAAACTACAATTAGTGTAGGAAGATTTGATAGTAGCCTAGGCATACATGTATGCTTCATATCACTGTGTATTGTAACCTTCTGCAGCCCCTCATATTTCATTACAAGATGATTACATAGATATAAGTATTATTTGCTGAAATGAAAGTTGAAACGTAATTAATTATACTCCATTTCATATTCCCTGAACCTTTCATTTCCTTTCTTTGATTTGATAAAGGCCTTTTCATGAGTGAAAATATTTGCATGGAAGCTTTGAGTGAGTGGGTTCCTGAAAGCTCTTAAAGAAGCTCTGGATAATTTAAACAGAGCTGCAGAAAAAAAAGAAAAATAGAAAAATATGAAAACAACAAAGAATACATACAGTACTAGACTAAATATTGGGAAAGGGCTCTAGGTAAACTAAAGGGTTTTTTTAATGGTAGTTTTTACACCGCCCACTTTTCGATTGTATAATGCTACATGTATCATACAGTGCTTGTTTGTATCCCGAAAAAATACGCAAAGGAAAGGTTGCTTTGATGTAAACCTCACTCGACCGTGTTATGAACTTGTGAAACCAAGTAGATATGTCATTAAATATTAAACATGATTAGAGACAGGGAAGGGATGAAAACAACCTCGGATGCACACATCGTCTTGCCAACATGTAGTCTAAGAATTTAGGACTGAATAATTATCACTCATATTTAATAAATATATTAGTTTATACGTTTATACATTTTCCTTGAAGAGAGCGGATGAATTATACACTAATTTTTTAATGAAAGGCCGGTCATGAAAACACCTTTTCTGAAAGGGTTACATAGAGACTGCAACACATTTAACCAAGTATGATTCTGTTCTTGAAAATGATAAAAACAAAGTACCTGTATAGTGCCCCACCTCTTTCTTGCCAAATAAGTTGAATGCATAATAGCCTGTGAGCAGTGAAAAAAATACACGGGGGCTCAGGGCGAAATAGCCCCCGAAATGCCCAAAACAGCCCCCGAAAATCAGAAAAGAGCCCCTGTAAATTTGCACAGAGTTCAATGCAAAACAAATTTTAGAGTGTTAATTTCATGCAGGCAAGTTTGAAAAGTAGCCCCCGAAAAATAAATATTAATTTTTTCCCTGAGAGACTGATTACTTGCCAAATATCGTGCTATTTGCTAAGGGTTTGTATCTGTAGACTATCCCATACCTTGGCTGTTATGAAAGTAGCTTATAAACCACTTGTAATTCATAATTTGTGGTTTTCCTTTTCCCTTCGTGATGAGTTTGAGGTGAGAGTAGGAAGTCTACATTACAAGTCCCCAGAGAACTACAAAAACAAAGTCTATTTAATGATATACCAAAATATTTTATGAAGACCTAGGGCTAGGGGACATGGCTAGAAATTATCCAACTTATTTAGCAGACATCCCTTTGAAGCTCATGAGGTCAACAGTATTTCAAACTAAATGTTATTTTACACTCTGGTAAGGGAGCTAAAAGAAAAACATATGAATTTGTTTTCTTCTATTTATTGTATAAGGCAATAGTGTGGGTTGCTTGGTATTGCAATGACCATACACCCTCTAAAATAAATGGACCCTTGCACAAACCATTGGCGGATCAATAGAATATCCATATCAAAATCACCCTTTTCCACTTATGATACTTCATATGCTTTAACAAATCGGGATGAATAAAATTAAGATGATTCTATGTACATGTATATGATTGGCAAAATTGGGATGAAATGAAACCTAAACGCTTCCAAACTGGCTGTCAAGTGTACTACAGGTGTATGTGGTATAAAATACAGAAAAGTGAACGGGGCAATCCTTATATCATTTATTTTGGTGCTATGTTTGTAATCTAAAGTCGTCTAAAGTATCTTGTGTGAAGGAGGCATCAATGATGGCTGAATTCCGTCTACTTGTAAGATGTAGATGGATGAAGTAAAATGAATAAAACATGAGCTTTGTAGAGAGTGTGATGTAAGTTTTTAAAAGCTTCTTGAATCTATTTGTGTGAAGGGTGCCTGGAAAAATATAAGGAAATAGTTTCTCATGCCTACAAAGGGTGGTTATGTAGACCAATCCATTCAAATTAAGGTGAGCAATCAACTGGGGCAGGGGCAATATTCAAGAATATTTCAAAGACAGCAGTATAGTATAAAACCCCTTATAAATTTAGGATGACAATAAGATTCATGAATCCAATGAGCGGTATCAACAATGATATGCAGGAGTGAAAAAAATAGAAACACTTTAGCGCTAGAATTTAAAAATCTTGATTATTAAGTCCTTGAATTGACTCTTGCAAAATTTCTTTAAAGTGCCCATAAATCCTTATTTTCTAGGAAGGGAATCCCAGAGGGTAGCTTCTTAAACCAACCCTTACAGTTTTGTCAAATTCTAAAGAACCGGCAAACAATCTTGTTATTGATGTAGAATTGTTGATTCATGGAAAAGTTTTTTGTTTTTTTAATTTGTTTTTACAATTCAGATTTCTTTGAAGTCTATTTTAAGTATGAAAATCACACTTTATTTCTTTTCTTCTTTTTGATGGGGGTGGTGCTATCAAGTTGCTTCTTATATCTTCTTCTTCCATGTCATTTTTTTTAAACTCCTGAGCCTGAGGCAGGTAATCTTTTGAATATTTACGAGAGATTGATTGCTTTAATACCAGAAATATGCACCATCCATCCATCTCATCATCTCCTCCCTGCAGTTTGTTACATGTAGGTGATCAGTATGATGGTGGAATTACTTTCCAATATCCATACAGAGAGATGTTGAAAAACATTCAAAGGATTATTCACTCGATTCCGACTGTGGATTCATGAATATAATCGCCATTAGAGATATCATGCCTGGAGTGTTGTATCGGTGATGTGACATTTCCTTTTGCCATCACACCCCCCATTCGCACCTACAAGGCAGGAAGTCACACTCACACTAGGCCTGTACGTCTTCACTATCTCGAGATTGCCAAATATCCAGCTATTTAAACTATCCCGATCGCAAACTATCCAGCTAATTTGCATCTTCATCAGACCGAAGTAGCAATGAGAAGGATATTTGGTCAGGATTGTAATCCCAAGATATCTTGGGAAAGTTTGCAAAATATCCCACTATTTGGCAAAATATCCAGCTATTTGTCCCGTGCGTCTTCACTAGACCGAAGATTCGCAATACGCGCTAACGCTGAGCAAAATATCTCGAGCTAATTTCTCAAGGTGGAGTTTCAAGTTTCGAGGTCGAATCTCGAGATAGTGAAGATGCGATTTGTTACTTCGGGATTATCTCCTAAATCAGAAATAGCATGCTATTTGGCAATCTCGAGATGATGAAGACGCGCCTACTGTCAAAAGGCTCCTTTTAATAGACCCAATACCACTTGAGAATCTAATTAAAAATTCACACCATTTTGGAACAAATATTAGAAAGGTTTACATAGAATCATGCGTTGTTGCAAGGAATTTCTCCAAAAAAAGATGATTTTTGCATTATTTCTTCTACAGTGTATTCCTTAAAGATGTCTGGCCTTTGTCTACGTGAAGGAGAGGGGGTCATTTTTGTCCATTTCGATATCACGCCATACAACAGCTTGCTACCTTTACTCTCAGCCTTTTCACACACAGCTAAAATTCTATAAACATGATTAGTATAAACGTGTTTAAACTAATCACCCGAACATTTGATATCATTCACACACAGAAATTTCGGTGCGATCGTTGCTCGTAAAATGCGCAGTAGTGCCATTGCGCATTGAAGGTCATGTCACATCAATCAAAGCGCACGCTCCATCCAGTTTAAACACGTCTGAAACACGTTTAAACACAAATAACCTTTCACACACAAAATGTCAAGCTCACTAGATACGAACTTCGTATCTGCAGCCTGCTTTTAGGGGCGTATGCATCGCGACATCGTATCTATCCCAACATCGTATAAACGATGTTCACACTGGGAAAATTTTCTATAAACATGTTTAAAACTGTTAAGTTAAACACGTTTATACTAATCATCTCTGGATACGATGAATTTTAGCTGTGTGTGAAAAGGCTGCCTATAAGAAACTAATTAGATTTTAATTATGGCCTACATGTCAATCAGTAGCTCACTATAAAACAAGTGTGTAACATGTGCAGCACTCTTGCAATTAAGCCAGTGTTGATCACCTCTAAGTGTAAGGTAGAATGAGAATGTACACAGGAAATCATGTAATCAACATGGCTCTATTATTTAATTGAATTTAACTGCCTTCGGGAGCTTGTTTGAACTATAGACTTTTTGCTAATTGCAATGAATTCCCAAGTCTAGTCTACAGTCGACCAACAAGGATTTTCTCCTCATATAATCCTTGAAAAATCTCTCAAAAAATCTCAGAATTAGCATGAAATCCAGGGGATTACTATTTAATGACTCTGTCATATCTAGAGGCGATCACTATCTTTCTGCGTCCTCAAACCTTCTCAACTTATCAACAAAAGGCGCATTTACATGTATACTGTCAAATACCTCATTTAAAAAAATTGCGATGTTTGGCGCTTCCGTTTACACTTTTGCTGAAACATCACCGACTGAAAACCTCAGCGATGTTTTGGCGTTTTTTGGTTGGTAACAAAGATATACAAATTAAAAAGAATACCTGTAGGTCATTAAATTTCAGAATTTGTCTTTCTGAACGATCTTTTGCGCAAGGTTTTTGTGTCTTGAGGATCGTACATTTACATACATGTATGCTATTCTGAATTCTAGATAGAATCTTTAGAGAACATTAATCTTTGATTATGAACATTTATGATGCAATTTATTCCTACAATTCATTCCTACAGGCTACATATCATTTACTGTAGCTCATTTCAACCTTCTGCCTTTTAGTAAACCAACCCCCTCCTCCGATATGGCAACTATATGATGTATCTTATTAGATGATAACCCAGGCTTGTTCACACTCCTGCTGGTAGGAATAGGGTAAAACATAAACATGTATTTTCTTGCGTCCATATGACCAAAACAAATGCATCAAAGTGAAAAGTGCAAGAGGAAGCTTGTTATTATTGTTTTGGTTCAGCGAATTGGCTCCTATTATCTTTAGTTGAGACAAACCATTTCCTGATGTAGCTGTTGATATCTGTCAGACCATACACAGCTCAGCCAAAAGGCTGGTTTTCCGGTCATAACAAACCCTTGTTTTCCAGTCATAACAAACCAGGCTTAGTTTATGGCTCATAACAAACCCTAGATTGCGGACACAAACCCTTATCCTTTGTTTTACGTAACAGTGCAGTGTCTGCGCTGTGAGACTAAGCTGACAGCATACTGCATAGGCTCTGCTCAAGGCTGTAGGTATTGTGGTGTCAAATTTGAGTCTGAACCTGAAGACTACTATATTACTTTGTATCACGTTCAAAGTATACAGGCCTCTATGCTTTGGTGACTTTGCCTTAATGCTTAACTGTATTATGACCATACACTAGTTCAGTATTTACATTTACTTTATACTTGTTTATTCATTTTTAATATGCATCACTTGTGCTGACTTTGCAAAAAAGGCTATGACGTATGCATCACTTTTATAGTGGATTTTGGAATAAAAGGATGTAAAATAATTGTCTGTCTCTATCCCATCCATCCAATGATAATATACCAGTATACAAAAGGTTCTATTGTTTATACTCTTTACATAGGACTTATACAAATTATGTACCGTTTTATACTTGAATACCCTCACCCTAGGGTATTATTATGCAGACTGTTTTATCATGTTTCATATATTTCACAGTGACATAAAAACCTCAGCTGCCTGGAAGACTGAGTTTGACCTCATGCAAAGCTTTAATTGCTTCAAAAGTTGTTTATGATTAAAAAGTACCCTGAAGTCTGAAACCAAACTTGAGGTCAATGGTCATTTGGTTATATATAAGGTTGCAATTTTTTCTTCTGAAGTAGCATCTGAGGTCATTATTCTTTTAACGTTGATTGCTGCAAAATGTTAGATGGTGACCTACCCCAGTTTTCCACTCTTTCTGATAAAGTCCTCTATCGTTTAGATTGATATCCTAATCCTAATCAAATTAAATCACACAATAGATGAAGAAAATTTAAGAAATTTGTCATGTCTAGTCATGGAGTTATACATTTAGGTTCCTTGGTCTAGTCGATAGTCCTGTACATGTAACAAATGGCAGCTTTAGTAGCAAATATTTTCATATTCATAGTGTGACGATCAAAGTAAGGAAAGAAGGCAGCATACTGCATCATCAAAGTTCTTGTTAGAGTTTTTGTACAATTTCCACTTCTTTATTATTTTCTGTTATTATTTGTCAAGTGTTTACAAAAATGAGAACATACAAAGTAACAAGTAAGGTATTCTGCAGTATTCTTATTTATGGAATTTCTCTCTTAATTCATCCTTTTTTCCTCCCCCTTTGTTTTCTTTACAGTCATTTCAGGGTAGCCAAGGCAGGGCATATCTCTTCAATTCTGTGTAAGTAGAATAAAACGATTCAACAACTTCCTTGTTTACCTCTTAGGCTCTTTCTTTTCTTTTCTTTAATCTCCCTTGTTTAATTGTTAATCTCGTTCTTCTTACATTCTTTTGCTTGTTTATCTCTTTCTTTTACTTGTTTATCTCTTTATTTTATTTTTTTATCTCTTGTTCTTTTTTAAACTTGTTTTTCTCTTTCTCTTACTTGTTTATCTCTTTCTTTTACTTGCTTATAAATTTCTTTCTTTTATACTTGTTTATCTCTTTCTTTTACTTGTTTATCTCTTTCTTTTACTTGTTTATCTCTTTCTCTTACTTGTTTATCTCTTTCTTTTACTTGTTTATCTCTTTCTCTTACTTGTTTATCTCTTTCTCTTACTTGTTTATCTCTTTCTTTTACTTGTTTATCTCTTTCTTTTACTTGTTTATCTCTTTCTTTTACTTGTTTATCTCTTTCTTTTACTTGTTTATCTCTTTCTTTTACTTGTTTATCTCTTTCTTTTACTTGTTTATCTCTTTCTTTTACTTGTTTATCTCTTTCTCTTACTTGTTTATCTCTTTCTTTTACTTGTTTATCTCTTTCTTTTACTTGTTTATCTCTTTCTCTTACTTGTTTATCTCTTTCTTTTACTTGTTTATCTCTTTCTCTTACTTGTTTATCTCTTTCTCTTACTTGTTTATCTCTTTCTTTTACTTGTTTATCTCTTTCTTTTACTTGTTTATCTCTTTCTTTTACTTGTTTATCTCTTTCTTTTACTTGTTTATCTCTTTCTTTTACTTGTTTATCTCTTTCTTTTACTTGTTTATCTCTTTCTCTTACTTGTTTATCTCTTTCTTTTACTTGTTTATCTCTTTCTCTTACTTGTTTATCTCTTTCTCTTACTTGTTTATCTCTTTCTTTTACTTGTTTATCTCTTTCTCTTACTTGTTTATCTCTTTCTCTTACTTGTTTATCTCTTTCTTTTACTTGTTTATCTCTTTCTTTTACTTGTTTATCTCTTTCTCTTACTTGTTTATCTCTTTCTTTTACTTGTTTATCTCTTTCTTTTACTTGTTTATCTCTTTCTTTTACTTGTTTATCTCTTTCTCTTACTTGTTTATCTCTTTCTTTTACTTGTTTATCTCTTTCTTTTACTTGTTTATCTCTTTCTCTTACTTGTTTATCTCTTTCTTTTACTTGTTTATCTCTTTCTCTTACTTGTTTATCTCTTTCTCTTACTTGTTTATCTCTTTCTCTTACTTGTTTATCTCTTTCTCTTACTTGTTTATCTCTTTCTTTTACTTGTTTATCTCTTTCTCTTACTTGTTTATCTCTTTCTTTTACTTGTTTATCTCTTTCTTTTACTTGTTTATCTCTTTCTCTTACTTGTTTACCTCTTTCTTTTACTTGTTTATCTCTTTCTTTTACTTGTTTATCTCTTTCTCTTACTTGTTTATCTCTTTCTTTTACTTGTTTATCTCTTTCTCTTACTTGTTTATCTCTTTCTTTTACTTGTTTATCTCTTTCTCTTACTTGTTTATCTCTTTCTTTTACTTGCTTATAAATTTCTTTCTTTTATACTTGTTTATCTCTTTCTCTTACTTGTTTATCTCTTTCTTTTACTTGTTTATCTCTTTCTCTTACTTGTTTACCTCTTTCTTTTACTTGTTTATCTCTTTCTCTTACTTGTTTATCTCTTTCTTTTACTTGTTTATCTCTTTCTCTTACTTGTTTATCTCTTTCTTTTACTTGTTTATCTCTTTCTCTTACTTGTTTATCTCTTTCTTTTACTTGTTTATCTCTTTCTCTTACTTGTTTATCTCTTTCTCTTACTTGTTTATCTCTTTCTTTTACTTGTTTATCTCTTTCTCTTACTTGTTTATCTCTTTCTTTTACTTGTTTATCTCTTTCTCTTACTTGTTTATCTCTTTCTTTTACTTGTTTATCTCTTTCTCTTACTTGTTTATCTCTTTCTTTTACTTGTTTATCTCTTTCTCTTACTTGTTTATCTCTTTCTTTTACTTGTTTATCTCTTTCTCTTACTTGTTTATCTCTTTCTCTTACTTGTTTATCTCTTTCTCTTACTTGTTTATCTCTTTCTTTTACTTGTTTATCTCTTTCTCTTACTTGTTTATCTCTTTCTTTTACTTGTTTATCTCTTTCTCTTACTTGTTTATCTCTTTCTCTTACTTGTTTATCTCTTTCTTTTACTTGTTTATCTCTTTCTCTTACTTGTTTATCTCTTTCTTTTACTTGTTTATCTCTTTCTCTTACTTGTTTATCTCTTTCTTTTACTTGTTTATCTCTTTCTCTTACTTGTTTATCTCTTTCTTTTACTTGTTTATCTCTTTCTCTTACTTGTTTATCTCTTTGTTTTACTTGTTTATCTCTTTCTCTTACTTGTTTATCTCTTTCTTTTACTTGTTTATCTCTTTCTTTTACTTGTTTATCTCTTTCTCTTACTTGTTTATCTCTTTCTCTTACTTGTTTATCTCTTTCTTTTACTTGTTTATCTCTTTCTCTTACTTGTTTATCTCTTTCTTTTACTTGTTTATCTCTTTCTCTTACTTGTTTATCTCTTTCTCTTACTTGTTTATCTCTTTCTTTTACTTGTTTATCTCTTTCTCTTACTTGTTTATCTCTTTCTCTTACTTGTTTATCTCTTTCTTTTACTTGTTTATCTCTTTCTTTTACTTGTTTATCTCTTTCTTTTACTTGTTTATCTCTTTCTTTTACTTGTTTATCTCTTTCTTTTACTTGTTTATCTCTTTCTTCTACTTGTTTATCTCTTTCTTTTACTTGTTTATCTCTTTCTTTTACTTGTTTATCTCTTTCTTTTACTTGTTTATCTCTTTCTCTTACTTGTTTATCTCTTTCTTTTACTTGTTTATCTCTTTCTCTTACTTGTTTATCTCTTTCTTTTACTTGTTTATCTCTTTCTTTTACTTGTTTATCTCTTTCTTTTACTTGTTTATCTCTTTCTTTTACTTGTTTATCTCTTTCTTTTACTTGTTTATCTCTTTCTTTTACTTGTTTATCTCTTTCTTTTACTTGTTTATCTCTTTCTCTTACTTGTTTATCTCTTTCTTTTACTTGTTTATCTCTTTCTCTTACTTGTTTATCTCTTTCTTTTACTTGTTTATCTCTTTCTCTTACTTGTTTATCTCTTTCTCTTACTTGTTTATCTCTTTCTTTTACTTGTTTATCTCTTTCTCTTACTTGTTTATCTCTTTCTTTTACTTGTTTATCTCTTTCTCTTACTTGTTTATCTCTTTCTCTTACTTGTTTATCTCTTTCTCTTACTTGTTTATCTCTTTCTTTTACTTGTTTATCTCTTTCTTTTACTTGTTTATCTCTTTCTTTTACTTGTTTATCTCTTTCTTTTACTTGTTTATCTCTTTCTTTGAAATCCTTCAACCCTCAAAATACAACATGATTGTTTGTTGAACGCCTTTGTATTCTTGACCTACTTCAGTTTGTAAGTGTTTATTTTGTCTGCAGTTCATGTGAAAGTGGGTTATGTACAATTGTGAGGCACACATGTACATGTAGGTCTATTGAGTGCTTGTAAATGTACTATATGACTATACTCTTCTATCATAGCCTGTGTGTAATGGTGCCTGCTTTACAGCCACCCCCCTCCATTACAACATTATGTAAATACAGTAGAAAATACCATGTCTAAAGAATAATGATTAAATGAATGAATGAATACATAAATAGGTACATTTCTATCTCTCTCTCTCTCCCTCTCAATGAAGTTGATAGGAAACTTTTTTGAATTAAATTCAGAATCAAATTTGATTTATGATTTGAAGTTCATAGAACATATATGGTCCCAATGTATAGTAAGCATGGAGGCAGTCTGTACCAGTCACTCCTCTATTGTTGCTATCTTACCATGTGTGATATTATGACCCGTGTGTTATTATGATGACCTGTATGATATGTGTGGAAGATACCCAGGGTAGTCCCATAGATTAATCATAGCTAGTCTACATGCAGACCCTTTATTTGTCTAAAGCTGTCAGGCATATTATTAGGCCATTAAAAAAAATATACATATTTATCGTCCCCGCCCGCTTCCTTTTTGGGGGCCGCCTTCTATTTTTTTTTTTTTTTTTTTTTTTTTATAGAAAAAAAACATGAAAAACACTGCTAAAATGGATCTATTTCTGATTAAAAACAAAATTAAAATATAACGTCTGCGGCCATATTGAAAAATAGCCCGACTGTCAGGGAAAATGTACCGAGCGGCCATTTTGAGCAGCCATTTTGAAAGAAAGAAAAAAAAAAAGGGCCTCCTCCTTCCTATTTTTCGAAAAAACAGGACGCTTAACATGTTTTTTTTATTATTTGGCCTTATGATCTAGAGTGTTATTTTAGATGTTTCAAACCAGAACAGGGTAGAATGGGTATGTTACACCATCAGCATGAATAATATTTTCTGCTTGATCATTTTTTTCCTCACATTTCTCCTAATGATGTCTGCAGGGGATTGATGTTATGAGGTTTAATAAGATGATTAAGACTGCAATGTTAGACTATCTGATGAATTCATAACAGTTGGACCTTGATACAGCATGATAGGTGTGTGTGGTGGTGGGGAGAGGGAGGGGGGGAGGGTGGCTGGATTATTCTGGCATGTGTCATCAATGTGTATCAGCACATAAGCTGGGTGGATCATAGTCTGCCAGCACAGACTCTAATTGGATTTAAATTTAATTAAATAGGGCACAAAACAATTATTGTAATTAAAGGGCTTAGCTTAGTCATTTTAGAGGGGTATCATGGCCAGTACATGTAAGTGGGGACATGTCAAAATTATGTGTGGGGCACTTTGTAATTTGAATTGTATAGAACAGTATGCCATGATGAAGTGCAGTTAGACCACCTTTTTAAAAGAAGATCAAAAAACCCTTGTAAAGGTCACTGCAGCCTGGTATCTAGGGTTGTTAAATGATTTTTTAAACATGATTCTGAGGAAAGGCATGATAAAAAATGGAGTGGGGTACAGTAGCAAATTCCTAGTATAACCACATAGTCATACAATACTGATCATATTTAATTTATACATGTAAGTAGATTGCTCATTAAAAAAAATGTTTTGACGACAAGTTTACTACGTCTTTGAGACAAACAATCCTAAGATGCTGGTGCCTACACATGAAAAAAATTGATCAGAAAATTTGAAAGAGAATCAATGTAATGTACACTTAAATTGTAGGAAACCTTTCATAGTATGATCTGTGAAATGATGGATAGTTGCCAGTCTCTTGACCTGATATGCAACCTCTAAAAATGTATGCCTACCTGGTATATAGAACAGGATGTCATATTTTGTGGGTTCATAATATAGATGTATTTTACAATCCTTTTCATACGTACAACTTTACAAATATCCACATTTTATAGTTTCTTCTACTCCTCCAGGGTCTTTAAAATCTACATCTAGGTTACCTTTTTTTTAAGGCTTTTCCTTTTTGATTTGTAGAGTTTCTTACAGTATAGCAGTGTTCCAAGGGACCCCAAACATGAGCAGGAATGATACTAACTGGCTTTCATATGTAAGAGGAAGTGCATAGGAAATGTAAACCTACATGTATGACTGCTACAGTCCAACCCTCACAGTCTCCCTACATGTAGCTTTACAGTGCTATGTTTACATTTGGTATGTGCATGTTTGTGTCGCAGGCAAGCTGGTTCAATAAACCAGATAAGTCTGTAGGTAGGTTGCGTAGAGCTGGCAGAATTGCAGTGTAATTGTATGGGGTCTTTTCCCTTCGCAGTCCGTTTGTTATGGTATAGATTTTTCTTGCTATTGTTGCGCAATCATTGTCCAAACCCATACACAGGGAAAGGCACCAAATTGATCCCTAGGTACCTGTAGTAGTCTTTCACCTGTACCTTCTTTCAAACTCTCTAGGATTAAATATGGACAGATATTCACCATGTTTACTGTAGTGTGAGGAGTTCAGACAAATCACAAATGACTAAGCTAATGAATATTGCAATCCACTTTGCGTAAAAGTACAGTGGCTTTCATTTATAATATAAGGGGGAAAACGATCATTTAACTTACAAGATTCTCCTTTCAGTTTATTATTGCTACTATTACTTGCATTCAGGTACCATGATATGGTAGTTTTAAAAAGACTGGTACTTGTAATAGGAGCTTTAAAATGATGCGTGACTGTACTTTGCGTTGAACTAGAAAGTTCTGTGATAAATGCAGATTTTTCATTAATTTTTCTGCCTGGGCAGAATAGCGCTGTATCGTCCAGATCCTATGTAGGCTCTTTACCAAAAGATGAAAAGGAAAAACGAGCACAAAACCATTCCTTGAAATGATCTGTTTGGGGTACAGGATCAACTCATAACAATACCCAAAGTATAAAAAGGTTCTGTTAAAGTAAACTAGTGTGAAGGTAAACAGTGAAAGCTCAGAACCCTCTTCCATGGCCTACCCTCAATAATAATACAATAGTATGGATTCTAGGTTTGTTATGGGAAGTAAGTAGAAAGGAAAGTCTTGGTTGGGTTGGGTGAAAACATCTCTATCCCAGGAAAAAGAAGAAGAATGGATAGAAAGATAATCATAGTAATAAAAGAAACCCACAAATAGAAGTAATTGAAATACAGAAGTGATCAACAGGTCGTATCACTGAGGAGACCTAATCAGAGACAGAGAGTAATAAAATTTGAAGAAAAGAAAGAATTGTTCCCATTGTATTGCATTTTCATGGTCTAGTACTAGCAAGAATGGTATGGCAAGAAAAACTTGGCTGAAGGGAAGAAAAAAGAAAGAACATGTACCTCCCAAGATATGCTCACTTTGCTGGATTTAGCTGCGAGGTAAAAATTAAATAATAAAGCTTGTAACTTATTTATGGAAATATTGGATTAATATTGCTGGCATGAGGTGGAAGACAATGTATGGAAACCTTTTGTTTTGCAAAGCTTTGTATGTGTTTATCAAGGAAGAAAGGCTGTATGGAAAATATGACCAATTGTTTGGTTCTGATAAGAACGGACATGGAAGAATATAAAGTGAAAGGTCCTGCAAATATTTGATTTAGCTTGCCAGCAGGGTATCAGCTATGTTAGCATGGCTGTCTCTTGGATTCATTTAAAGTAGATTGTGACAATTTATGTAGGGGGGAGGGGGTAGATTTTTAGATGTCCTCTGAGCTGTGAAAGCAGGACTTTGAGAATTTTGTGTGGTTAGTATTACACTGGTTTCTTTCCTCCTTGTAATAAAGGTAGCCGTTACTACTGCAGCTAGAAGGGATTAGACCACACAGCGAGCCAGCAAGGTCACTGTGACAGGTGGCTATCTCATTAACTCAGCTCTCATTTAACATAAGAAAAAGAGGATCATGGGGGACCAACAGGCACCGATTTTGGAAGTTTTCTATATAGAGGGAGCAAGTAGCTACAAGTAGGACAGTGGGGCTTTAAGCTCTGACTATTCAAGTATGCTTCATGATGCAATACAGTTGTTAACAAATTGATTTGATATACATTATGTCATTTTGTATCACATAGGTAGTGATGTAGCTTGATGGTAAAATCGTGACAAGATTATGTAATAATAAAGTCCTTAAATCTGGTACAAGAATAGAGTCTGGTGTCTGCCAGACAACATCACGTAGTCCTTGTTGTGTTGTAGATTCGTGGAAAATGGAAGAAAAGAAACCGTTTCACATGAAGAAACATGGTCAACATTTGTGATTTAACAAATGACCCCAATAACTAGGGTGAGGTTAAATGATTGTATTTTGAGAGGTTTCTATTATCCAAGTACAATGAGAATTCTCAGAAACAAGGCCATGCCAGAATAAGAATACCTAAAAGTATAAGCATTGTCACAGTAAGGATTTAAAAATAGGGTGAAAAGGGCTTATTTGTAGATTAAACATGCCCTCTTTAGTAGTCACATCTCAGTAAAGGTTATCTACATAAAATTTTATTTTATATATTTTAACTTTCTGTTTTAAAGATTTCTATGCTGTGCAAGTTTTTTTTTTTTTTTTTTTTTTTTGGGGGGGGGGGGCGGCAGGGAGTGTTGGGATGAGTGTGCATGAAGCAGGATAAAATGCCTTGTAAGAAAAATAATGTTTAGGAGCGACTCCGACCTCCCCCCCCCCCCCCCCCAACACATACACAAACACAAGGCATTGGTCCCCTGGCTGTATTATATTACTGGTATGAAAAAGAAACATCAGGAGGATGCATGTAGCTTTACTTATAGCGGTATATAAAGTGCATGTAGATGACTGTATGTCTCTATGAACAAGCAAGGATCCATTGATTTTTACTTCTTCTATTGATCAGTATACCTAGGTTTTTTGTTCCACTTCATAGAAAAGAACATCCTTCACTACTCAATGGTAATACCAAGGACCTTCAAGTCAGATAGATTAACTACATAGTTGTAGAATGTAGATGCTTGGTTTATCATTGCAAGTACTTTAACATGTGAGGTAGTTAATCTGATAGAATTTCTATGTATTGCTCATGAATTACTTAGAAATATATCATGGCAATGTATACCTGGTAAATGAACAATAAACAAAATAATAATAGCCTCATTAAAGGTTGAACTCCTATAAAATATTCATACAGTTTGTAGAATTATTGGAAGTGATAAGGAATGATATTTAACAAGGAAAATAGAACCACATGCCTTCTTAAATCATTTTATCATAATTTTAGCATTAGCATTAACTATTTTGGTAACAAATTGCTATACGGGAAATTATATTTTGTCAACTCCATATTTATGCAATGCACATGTCTATATATAAGACCGAGATGTATATTTAGTCGAATCCTAATCTAACTTAATAGTATAAGATTTAGCCGTAATGTAATTTTCCAGTGGCTTTGAATAAATCCCTTGATAAAGACTATCAAATGCTATGGTCAAATGGTTAATTATTTCCATACCATTAGACTAATCACCAAATCCCTTTCCTTCTCAAATACTGCATATTTAATCAACCTTTCCATTAGTACATATACTTTTCCCACGAAAGAGGCCATGTCGCGGCACAGTTCATACACGGCACATTTCTGATGACAAATATCACATTGAATTTATCACAGTAAAGATACATTAGCAGAACACATGTTTATTTTACAGTGTTGATCATTTCACACACACCCTTGTTGGTAGTTGTGTTACAGTTAGAAATAGCCTCTGAAGGGGCAATTTTCCCTAAAACCCTCTGGAAAATCCACAATGAATGAAAAATAGAAATATCACTCATAAAAGCTACTTTTAATAAATATTTGTTGGCAATATCTAGACAAGTCCAGTTATTATTTATCAGACTTTCTGATGGGGTGTGTTACGAGTCTGTATTAAAATCCAGCGATTCCCTCAAGGATTTTGAAACAGAGTGATTGTTGAGTTCTTACACTCCAGACCCAGCTTAAATGTCATGATATTAAAATTTGTTTACGTATCTCTTTATTTGGCAACTACCAGCTTTTCTCACCTAACCAAATGAATACTGCATGGAGATAGAAATTTTAGTTGCGATCGATCAGAGACAGGAAATATCCGATATCTATACCGTCTTTGTGATCTTGAAATGTGAGGATAAAGCCGGTAGAGATTTAAGATAATATGATGGTATCTCTTCCCCTGGAAAATGATACAAGTAAACCCAGATACCATTACACTCCAAGTTTGAGTTCACTCTCGAGACAAATAAAAATGATTTGGGATTATGTTTATGTACTTGTATCTTGGGGTGGAGTTGAATTAGATTTGACTTTCAAGGGCTGAATGTACATTTAATTTTAACTAAAAGGTACTGTGCTATTTTGTTTGATATTTTGTCTGATATTGTCATGTAAACAAAACACATTGGTGCAATTTTCCCCTCTCTTTTCTTTCTTTTATAATATGGGGGGGGGGTCTTTTTTTTTTATCCTGGGCTTATTATTTCTCAGCCCTTTTATATGCCTTATCTTTCTGCATGAGAATGTATCTTTCTATATATATGCGACTTAGTTTGAAAAAGAAGACATGTTATCATTTGTATAAGAGGCTCTGTGTGCCCTTGTAATTAGACCTTATGCCATAAGGAAGTTTGTCAACAATAGTACCATCACAAGGAAGAACGGTAGAGATAATGGAAATCAAACTCATGGAAAACTCGCTCGGGGTGATTGTTTTGTTATTGTTTATGTAGAGTCTATAATCTGAATTGCATGAGGAATCGCCGTGTGTAAAAGAAGAAGGAAGGAGGAAGAATTAACTAACTTTTAGGAGACAACGTTACGATGTATACATTGCAGGGGCAAGAGAGCTGATTCTCCTTGTGTAATGATGGCCCTCGTTTACCGTTGTTATGCTAAAACATTTTGGACATGTATGAGGAAGTTGTCTTTAAGATTGTTGCAAGAGGAACTTGTTTCATGTTAATAGCAGTCACATAACCTTTGTTATGGCATATCAGTAAAGGTCAAACGATTGTATAATGAGGGATATGTATACTATGATGATATATCTTCCAATTTAAAGTCACAAACACAATGATTTCATATGCTAAGAGCCAGAAAGCATTAAATCACACACTTTCCTGCAACACATAGTTAAAGCCCTTCTAGCTTTATAAAATGGATAATAAGTTGTATGGTCCACAATTCCAACAGTTCCAATCTGCATATTCTGAAAAATATCAATAAAGCATACCAGTATACTGCAAGATACAAGGAAGTTCAATGAAAACCAGGTCGTATGATTTTATTCTGGGAAGGCTGAAGAAGGTTGTTTTTTATGAAACAAGGTTACTTCCTTTCCGACCATGAACAAAGAGTTTTTTTCTCTCTCTCTCTCTCTCTCTGTCCCCCTCTCTCTCTGTCCCCCCCCTCTATCTGTCTCTCTCTCTCTTTCCCTCTCTCTTCCCCCCTCTCTCTCTCTCTCTTCCCCCCCCCCCTCTCTCTCTCTCTCTCCCTCTCTTTCCCTCTCTCTCCCTCTCTCTCTCATGTCATCAACCCATAAAAAGCACTTCAACACAACGTGCATGTAAATGAGATTTGGTTACATTGATTATCACTAGATCAAGTGCTCTCATATGGGAGCCACAAGGTCATTGATCACCTCCTTTAACACAGAGCTAACACCCTTCTTGCTCTGGACAGACGATATCTTCATATGATGTGGAGTTGTTATACTTGGAATACAAGAGGAAACTTGATCTCTTTGACTCTGACACAGTTTTTAGCCACATCCTGGGTGATTTGTGCACCTTTGGTGCTAGGGAGTGATTCACAGCTGAAATGGGACAAGTGTTATGTTTATTGTAATTATCTGATGTAATTGAAATCCAGGTGATTTATAGGAGAGGTTCGCATCAAAGAATTGATTGATAAACGGTTAAAGAAATGGTGGAATTCCTAAGAAGGCAAGCATTGTACACTACTGGCCTTTTTTTCTCAAGTGTACTCCCATGTGAAATTATATTTCTCTTGCAAGTAACAATTACAAGGATTAATCTGGTAATTGCAAGAATTCTTCTAAACCGATTCTATAGGTAGTAATCCCTGGTCCCATATATGTATATTTTTGTATGGAATTGAATTTAGACATCCACCAAGATTTTTTCTAGAAGAAGAAAGTTCTTCTTTCTCACAGAGTATCATGTAGTATCATTCCATAATGTATTGGTTTTGTTTTGTGTGATTGCAGGGTGAACGTTGGTTGCGGACCAGCTGAAGAGAGAGTCCTTCTCACCGGTCTCCATGCCGTCTCAGACATCTACTGTGAGTGCTGCAAAACCACTCTAGGATGGAAATATGTAAGTAAAACAATAAAGCCAACTCTAAATCTCATCTTTAGTTTGGTAATGGAATTGCATTTCATTAAAACTGTGCATGTTAGACTGGGCTTCTTCAAGGCTGGATTAGCTCAGTCATTTTAAAGGTTAATCGTGCAGTTAGGTGTGAGGACCAGCAAAATGTAAACTAATTAACAAAAATTCAGAAAATCACAGAAATGTTTTCATATCCTTGGAATTATGATATAATTAAAATACAAAACTAGCATTTTAACTTGAATCTTCATTTGTCATTATTTGTTGGCATTTGTCCATTTCAAAATATTCCAATGTGTGATTGGCATGTCTTTTGTAATCAAGGTATTGAGAAAAATCTTCTAAATCAACAAGCTTTTGTAATTGAATTGGCAATTATCCAGTAAATAGAAGAACAAAATAAATGATTGGCAGAAAAAGCTTGTTTCTATCTGAAACTATGATGGATTACCAAATATGAACTTCCTGTGCCATTGGCCTGTGAATTTACTCTTTGTTTTGCTGATTATCGGTTAAAATGCTAAAACCCAAACAAATCGTAAACCTTACATCACCCCTTCAGCCTGGTCTGGGGTCCATAATATTTGCACAGACGGCATTGGGTCATCTTTATTCTTCCAGTATAAGTGCTTCTATAATGATCATTGTAGATGACAACATCCGCAGTTAGTCACTTCATAGCTTTCTAGTTAGGGACAAAGTATTGTTTACCAGAGCATGGTCCATTCCATAATTGCCCACAGTTCATATTTACATCTCCATTTATAAAGCAAAGAAACTTAATTATTATTGACTAGAGGAAACTAGTCCATGAATAAAGAACCTTTGAGAAATGGGGTTCTGTTTGTCCTTGCTTTGTGTTTGTATTCAAGATTATGAGGAGCATAAGTAAAATGAGTAATTTATCACTGTGCCTCGCCATTTGAGTTCATATCGGCACAAAGTACAGACTGGCTGGCATCACCATTACCGTCACAGAAAAACATCATCATGAGATTTAGCGCAGGTGACTGTAGAGGGAGTGATAGGAAGCAGAAGATAATGTGATTGGCTGAGAGCCAGAAGGGCATTTACTTGTGTGATTTCAAAACAGAGTTAGCGTCCTTCTGGCATTTAAATGATGTTTCAATCAAGGAGAAGAGTTGCAGACAGAAATGTTGTTATCTCCTCAGTGATGTCACAATCCCTTTTGTTTTTGGTTGTTGAAATCATCTATAGGCAGCTGATACTTTACTGTCAGTTAACGATTGATAGTAGTCAGCTGTTCTTGCGTTGCGCCATACACCGAAACCCATTTGAAACGTGTGAATTTTTCACCTAGTGCACATGTTCTCTCAGATCGCGGCGTGACTTGCGAAGATGGTAGTTATGGCGCTGAGGGGTTGTTTTTTTCATCATTATGCGAGGTGGGATAAGTTTTTGTAGGTTTTAGCAACTGAGGAAAAACCTGTAAATTTTTTTTTTAAAGAGAGAGACCCCCCCAAAGTCTCTCAAGATGGGAAACTCAAGATGAGTCGTCCTAACCCTTATGCAGATGACACTCTATATCACAGGCAAATAGGATTAAGGCATTTCAATGAATGCGAGTTTTCAATGAGTATTAACTGTTTTACATTTTCCTAGTGCAAACAAGAACACATAGGGTACGCTCTTGTATAGTGCCTATCACAGGCGATATCTGTATGTGCTTTAGAGAGCTTTTGATTAAGTACTTCGCAATTTATTCAAAATGACAGTGAGCTGGTTTCCCTTGGATTTCAGTCCCCCTTAAGCTGTTCCATTACCAGAGCCTAAGATGAGCTTTAATTTACAATTACCTTGTTTTTGAAGATGGTCAGGTACTTCAAGTGTAAATGCAATGAAATACATCCTTTACAAGAGCACTTAGAACTAAAAGCTAAGTGCACAATGCTACAAATACAAAGCTCTTGAATTAGCTCGGTAGAACTCTAAGATCTGTCATTATTATAATGGCAGGAAGGTGGAATTGGAAATTAATTTGACTCTGGTTGTTGTTGAAAATACGGATATTCCTCCGAGCTATAGTATTTTAATTTCCTGCGCTCCTCTTGTTCCGCCAGAAAGCCGCCATTCAAAACTCGGTTATTGTCACAATCACTATAGCCTTACAGGTACTGCTCTAATTTTTAAAAAGAAATAAGTGATCAAGAAACATTCATAAAGACTATGGGAAGTAAGATGATGTGAATGGTGACAAACTTCCAATCATTTTAATATATCATTAAATTACTCCTGTATTTATGATGATATCTCTGACTTTATGGCTATTTTTCTACCCCCAGTACAAATAACCTTTCAATCATAATACCGGTAACTTTCTTTTATAAGGAATATCCTTCTAAGAATCCTTATAATGGTGATGATTTTTCTTAAACCTTTCATTGATATTCCTACATTTCCAAAGAATTTAACATTATTATTGTGTTAAACATTGTGTCATTATTCATTTCTTTTGTCTATTGTTTCTCTCTTTTTCTTTCCTCTCTTAGGAGCATGCATTTGAGAACAGCCAGAAGTACAAGGAAGGGAAGTATATCATTGAGCTTGCCCACATGATAAAAGACAACGGATGGGACTGCGACTGAAATAAACAAACAAACAAACAAACAAACAAACACAGATATGTATCATACCGCCTGGCCTTGTTGTTTATCAGTCAACAGCACTTCTACTTGAATCTGCTTTCTCAGCCTACCCCGCTAGCCACCCCCTACCCTGACCAGTGTTTCAACAAATTGATATCTTGAAGATGATGGTGATTGCTACCGGTAATGATTTTTGTCTACACTTAAACATTGGCAATGCATCGTTGATTCTTTTTCCTAAAGCACTGCTAATGATGGCGCCAGCCTTTATTGGTATGCCCATTATTTCTCCATTGTAATACATCATTCTTTATGAAGTATGTGATATGATGAGGAAGGAACTAACAAAAGCAAATGCTTGCAACATATCTGCATTTACCATATATGACTCTCAATCATCTGCAATATGCAGAAAAGCCCAGCTGATGACATCATCAATGACATCATCGCTTCAGCTTCATTTGGACCAAGTTTGCAAGAATCATTTTGTAAATGAATATAACAACATGGTCATATTAGCTTATTGTGTGTGAGGGAAAAATTGAATTATATATTTGGTACGCATTCAAATATGTCATTGTAAGTTAAGTTGTAATGATTATTTTTTTGAGAAGCATAAATGGTGTGGAGATGCGGCGTAATATTGATGGTAGAGATGGGAATAAGAAAGAAAACGGAAGGTACTATCTAGGCAGAAAGAACAATTGTAAGGAGCAGGGCGATGGGAAGGTGTGATGAGTTTTATCCGGAATTGGTGCAATGAGCGAAGCGTGCTACGGTGGAAAGAGAAGCGGTCGCAATTATTCTTCGTCCATGATGACACAGGGCGACGTGAAAGGCAGAAGGACTTATATGTAGACTCGATTAGTTAAAGCTAATCAGCGGTGGAACAGTTAGGACTTATGTTTCCATTTTCAACGTGGACAGAAGTTTGGCGGGTTATCGTCGAATCAACAGCAGAGATATCGGTCATTTGTAAGGCAACGTAACCCAATACAGTGTTGAATTGCTGTGAAGGTTAAGGACAGCCTTTTTTTAAAGCAGATGCCTCCACAAGGCACGATGAATATGCATGAGCATTGCATCATGAATATGCATAAGGGCTTATCGCCTTTCAGCTGTAATTGATGTTTAAAACTTGATTGATTATCAGGTCGAGAAGTCATCTTGAATGTGTCAAGTTGGTATCGGTCTGAAGGATATAACCCGAGTGTTATGCTTGTGGGGAGTTTGGCGTGAGACGAGAGAGCACAATTGTACAGAATTTTATGTTAAGGCAGTGCATGCATCTCCAATGCATGATGCAGTTTGTAGAGGTTTTATTACTTTTATGTAGGAAGAAGATGTGCATGCATGAGACCATGAGCAGAAGACGTTAAAATATAACATTTTGATGCAGCCTCGATGTAAATGATATATCCTTTTTTTCTTAGGGAAAGAGAGCTCCTGAAAGGCTTATTTTGTACAATCTTGTGTATATATTCCTCTTAACAGAATGCATAGGCCATACATTTAGGTGTATCTTCACCTGAGAGAAAGTGATATATGCGCATTGTGATCCAAAATGGTGTTCATGTATGGCACTGTCCGAGACTTGTGTTGTGTAGCAGTGTGCATGGTCTCACAGAATACAGCGAAAGAAAATGGGCTTGTTTGTGTTGATAACTTACCGCTAGATTGTTCCACTGGGATATATTGAGATTCAAAGAGTTTTAAATGATGTATACTAATGCCTTCACCATGTAGTGTGTATGATGTTATGGAGAGAAAGAGGTGTGAGTGAGTGGGTGAATATATGTGGGAGTGTGTGTGGGGGTGAACATGTGTGAGAGTGTATGAGTGAGTGAATAAATGAATGACATAAAAACAACAATCTGTTGTCGCGTACTTGTCATTAAAATGTACTATAACTTCAGATTTATCAAGTGCAAAGATACTGCTATAATAGTATCACAAACAAAACATTTTGATATACATGTATTATTAAACCTCACAGCAACCTAATCAAGTTATCATGATGGAATAGTGAAATTCAATACTAATTCTGGACAGGTTTATCTCTGTCCAAATGTACATGCATGTACTGGTCATTGAGAATATTGGCTAATAGTTTTTGTTACCCTGGATTATAATTGTAATGTAAATCCTCATGTTTTTGTTTTTGTTTTTACATGCACTGTATCAAAGCAGAAATGGGTTCAAATTTATCAAAAGCTAAATCATACTTGTCTTTGAGTATGAATAAATTTAGATCTGAAATCAACTGAGCGATAAAAATATTATATTTTAACATTTAGGCCTGATTCATTGACATAGGGAGAGTATTTTAAAGTCAGTGGAATGTATTGCTCACAGTGCTACATTGTTGATCATGAGGACCAAAATTAGCTGGCACTTTGTCTGCCATGAGCCAGGAGGGTACTAAACTTGTATACCATACTTTTATATAGAGAGCTATAAAACACTTTTCTTACTCCCAACATCTAATTAGGAGTGTACGAGGCTGAAATGCCTTGAAGTAGATCACTAGTGTTTTGGTCTCTGATGGCAGATACAAAAGGCCCCAGTACGAATGGAAATAATGATGATTGTAATGTACATTTGTAAAGAAAACTGTAATTTCTCTAACTTCTTGAATTGCAAGGGGAAAAGAGAGTTAGTATATTTTAGGCCTGAGTCGGTACGGTCGATCACACCGGGACCCGACCGTTGCCGTCGGGTCCCGGTTTCGTTTTTTGAGAACCGACGCTCCGAAAAAAATAATGAAATATGTAAGAAATTGCAGTTTTGCACACCACTAAAATCAATCCACCTTAAAACTTAAGTATTTAATTGTTACCAATCATATTCTAGCTCATCCTGAATCAATCCGAACTGCTGATATAAATATGGGTTGCAAAGCAGTTCGCCCCATGGGGTTGTTGTTGCCAGCTGCTAGCTAGCTACTGTACTGGCCGGGTCTCTCGGCAGGATTAATAAATCAGGTTGAAAGAAACATTAATGTTTGAATAATAAAACGGCTTTCTAAAAATACTTCTTTACAACATATACCGATCGAACAATTTTTAAAAGACAAAATAGATATTTTTTCTTTGATTTTAAACACCGCATGCTTCTTTTAAAAACTGAAAATTACTTGGTAATCACAAGAAGTTTCGATACGGATAGTTGTTGCAAGGCAAGTTCAGACTAGTCTCGGAAAAATGCGCAGTGCACCTCGTTAACTGTAATGCGTGCCCAAACGAAACCAAACAATGACGTGATCGTAACGAGAAAAAAATCATTACAAACTACGAGAGCACAATTGGAAAGACAACTACTCAAAATTATCGTAAGCATATACATAACTTGGAGGAAGAATACAATAGTTGTCCAAGAAAAGCCACAGAAATAGTGATAATCGAGGAGAAACTGGGTAGATTTTTATCGCAAGGGGCCTGCTGCAAATACTCGAATCCTTTGTTATACTGCTTTTTACCGTAGAGGGCGGTATTTGGTTTCTAGCCTCGTGTTCAATTTAAACACGTGTAGTTCGAGTATTTGCAGGAGGCCCATTAAGATAATGATTGTACCTATAGTAACTCCTTAAATATCACTATTTCTGTGGCTTTTCTTGGACAACTATTGTATTCTTCCTCCAAGTTATGTATCTGCTTACGATAATTTTGAGTAGTTGTCTTTCCAATTGTGCTCTCGTAGTTTGTAATGATTTTTTTCTCGTTACGATCACGTCATTGCTTGGTTTCGTTTGGGCACGCATTATACAGCTAACGAGGTGCAGTGCGCATTTTTCCGAGACTAGTCTGAACTTCCCTTGCAACAGTTATCCGTATCGAAACTTCTTGTGATTACCAAGTAATTTTCAGCTTTTAAAAAAAAAGCATGCGATGTTTAAAATAAGAGATAAATATTTATTTTGTCTTTAAAAAATTATTTGATCGGTATATTGTCAAGAAGAATTTTTTAGAAAGCCGTTTTATTATTCTAACATTCATATTTTTTGACCCGATTTATTCAACCTGCATGAATCAAAATGGCTGCTCGAATGTTGTCTTTCCATTTTTGCTCCAGTTTTTTTACTTTTAGAGGCACGATAATGGCACTAAAAATCGCCAATCATGGATGAAAAAAATGTCAAGTGGAAAAATATACCGATCTGAGGCGAGGTATGCATGTGTTGATTTATTTGATTGATAAAAAGGTCACTTTTAAGGGACATACTGATGATATGCGCTTTTTATAGAGGCAAGTGACAAATCCTGCGAGCTGATTTCGGGACACCGGGTCCCGATCGGTGCAAGGCCGTCGGGACCCGGTTTATGAAAATCCCGACATGACTCAGGCCTAGTATATTTTGCTTATGGATTTTCTAACAACTATCTTGTTCAGTCTGGAGCATAACATCATTACACTTTCAGGTTCAAGAGTGACTTGAGAATTGTGTTTCTCCTGCTTTAGATGCATTTCTAAATGTATGCATTTCATGAAACACTTTGAGTACTCTACTATGTGAAATATTATTCCATCAGTGTGGTTTACATGGTCTCTTTAGATTCAGAAGGGCATTAACTCTGTGTTAAAGTATATTGAGTTAACGCCCTTTTGGCTCCAAACAGAAGCATGTAGTACCGCTATGCTCTTTTCAGTCTTTTGTGTATGAAGCGCAGGCTCACTGCACTTGTATACGTCACGACCTTGTATTATCATTACATTTCACTTAAAATACAAGAACACTTTGTGTCTTGATCATAACTTAAAGCAGTTCTAAAAAGACATTTTGTCTGTGACATAGTTGGTCGAACCTGTATTTCAAGATTACTCAAAGGAATGAGAAAACCTGTGTTTAAGGAC
Organism: Strongylocentrotus droebachiensis; assembly: GCA_035222895.1. Lineage (NCBI taxonomy): Eukaryota > Metazoa > Echinodermata > Echinoidea > Camarodonta > Strongylocentrotidae > Strongylocentrotus > Strongylocentrotus droebachiensis. The sequence continues at coordinate 38,833 of JAVYIG010014095.1, forward strand.
AGGTGGTTTTAAACTTCCTTTCATTACAGCTTTTGATATAAAAAAATTGCTCAAGGAATGCAAAATTGTGGTCTTTATAGACAGGTGGTCTTTATATGCGACAGGTTCAACTGTGAATGATACTTGCTTTGAATATGAGATATCCTTTCTTTCAAACTTGTTTGATATTTAAGAGACAACACTTCATAATTTGGACTTGACCAGACAAAGATCAATGACATTAAAAATATAAACCTTGCTCATAAATATTTTAAGGAGTAACATTTGTTTCCATTACTTATGATATGATATGTACTCTATATGCTTGCATTGTTGAAGGATCAATTCTGTCTTTAAGATATTCTTTGCAGAAGGTTTTGATTGTGGTTTCTATCTGTAGTGAGGTCATGTAAAAGCAATATTTGTTTCTTGCTATATACATTATGTGTATTTAAGTGTTATTTACTTTTGGTTTCGACCCTTTTCAAGGGAGAGGAAGTCGTTTTTATACCAAAATAGTTTCAAGAAAATATTATCTAATGCCTCGCTTTTTGGCAGGTGCTGGGTATAAGTAACCTTGCCTTTCATACACTCAGTTGGAATCTGCCGTGTAAGCAATCATGCTGATGTTCACTTATATGCGAGCGGTCCATCTTCATAATTCTTTTTTTTTTTAAATTACAATTTCAAAGAAAATTAGTTTGGTATATTTAATTTTGTCTTCTGCTAAAAGGGTGTAAACTGTTTATAAAAGTTAAATGAGTAAATGAGTCAACCCATTCTGGCTTTCAGGAGATGATATCACATTGAAATCAATTTTCCTGAAAAGCTCTTTTTAAACAGATGCAATGTGTGGTTTTGGATACTTGAGTCGGAAGTAAAAAATGGTAATTTGTGAATACATTCCCCCCCCCCCTCACCACTTGAATGACTTGAGAATTCTCATATTACCTTGTGTTGTGACTGTCAAAATAGTACAGCACAATTATTTTACAAAATTTACCTCATCGATCATATTCAGTTTGAATAACTTCGAGATGGTACTTTAAATTTTCTTTCCAATTATGATAACAGATGGATCAATCATTCTCTAAGTATGAACACACGTAGCTTTGATAAGTAGAAAAGAAACAGGAAAAAGGAAGTCAGTTCACATATATTTTTGTTTCTGTTCATAGCAGAGTGAAAGGATTCCTTTTCAATGTGTGAAAGCTGGGTTTGTTTTTCTTCAGGAAACATGGTTGATAAAGCACTTTACTTACCGATAATAGGTGATAGTGTTTACATTGGAATCGTAGAGTATACCGGTAAATACAACCAAGAACTATTAGCTTGCCATGATTTAATTTTAGATGAAAATATATGAATGATTTCCATATGAGAAGAAAGGTTACTGTCTCAATCTAATAACAAATAAAGAGTGCAAAATATATTTTAATTAAACCTATTTTTCATGGTATTAAGAGATTAAAATGAACCTTGAAGTAATAATTTTTATTAGTCCAGACATGTGGTTGCTCTTATTGTTTTGATTGTAGTGTTTTTTTTCTTCATGTTTTGATCTTATATATAGTATTATATATTGTGTGTATAGTATTTAATAACACCTCTGTATACATTGTAAATAGTCAAACGCTTGTTATTTCCTGAGTGAAATTAAACTTTGTGCAAGTTGTCTGTGAAACACGCTAAATATGATTTTTGTGTCATCTTTCTTGGATTTGTGCCCCCCACCCCCCATCCCTGAGAAGTCTGGATCTGCTATCACATAGCAACATGTCGAAGATGGGTGAGGGTAAGTGAGCTAAGGGGTGGGGGGTGGGGGGGGGGGGAGAGATGGAGAGAGGAAGAGACAGACAATAATGAATAGGTAGCACAATGTAGAAGACAACAGAAATGAGCAAAGGTACATATCAAGAGAGAGAGGGGGAGAGACAGATAGAATGAGTGGGTGAGATGAGAATACAGAGCAAAAATGTAAAAGATGATGAGAGTTTAACATGAAAAAGTGAGTGGGGGTGTGGGTAGATGGGCATGATATTTGTCTCTGACCTTGACTTCACCTGTTTAAGGAAAGAGGTGGAAATTGGTTAGAATGACTCAACAGTTCATGTAGACTGCTCATCATGTGATCAGAGATGATGTGAATTATGACTCTTCTCTCAACTCGATTGTATGATGTTAAACAACACTACACGTTCACCTGGGATGCTACATAGGTTGAACCAGGGCCCTGTTTCATAAAACTTGTCACCAATAACAAGTGCTAAATCTCTATGACAACTTTGCTCTCAGCCAATAAAATGCCATGATTTTAGTAACTTATATAAACGGTTATTTTTATTTTTTATTGTTAACAAGTTTTATGAAACGGGACCCAGGTACGGTTGTAGAAGATATATAATTTGTTTTGGAGGGGGTGGGAGACTTGTGGTTCATGCATTCATTTTCCACATGTGAGTCGCTTCAATTGAATTACATTGTTTGCACTTTTTTAAGATCTAATTCTCAAAATGGCGCATCGCCATAGACCGTGCTAGTTCCTAACGCAAGCCTACGTCAATAAAATGATGCCTCGTGTGCCGGTAGAACATAACGACATTACCTTCATAAAAAATATGATATGGCATCTTGGTTCCAATGGAACGATTCAACATTCATATTATGGATGTTTTTAATTATTTTTGTTTTGCTTCTTTAAAGTAATTAACTATTTTTCTGTTGAAAAGTGGAGAGATTTCAAAAGCATAGAAATCACAATTACAAGCGACAGGACGGATGCAACCACTTCGTTGTCATGGTAACAATGCTGCTGGTGATGTTGAAAGTGTTAATAAAATCCATGGTGTGATATAAGGAGCAATAATCTATCTCGAGGAGGTGCGATGAGTGATTAGATTAATGATTGACGCTGGTTGTCACGTGATAGTTAATGTGATGACGGTATACCCAATGTGGTTGCATGAATAATGTTCGGTAAAATCTTTCTTTTGAGTTATTTTCTGGGGAGGGGGAAAAATCCACAGCAAACGTCGATTTCACTCGTCGGTGGTGATTTGTTTTGTTGAATCCACTGTCACTAAAGTGACGCAAATGAGACGTAATTACATTATGAATGATTGAAAAGGGACGTTTTACAAAATAATACAGACACAAATACAGTACTATACCATTAACGTGAGTACAATGACCTATCGTTAACTATTAAGCTATCCAACAGTTTAAAAACTGTTTGCAAAAATCTAAATTTAAGAAATCAGTTTTGCTCTGATCTTTAATGGAACATGCTTGGGATGGGGGTGGGGGGGTGGGGGGTGTTTATGCTTCTCTAATATGTTTTAGGTTTTGTATGTATTCAAATTATATTATTTTATGTTGTATAATAACTGTTGATATCTTAATCCCTGGACCCCAAGGAAAACAGTTTTGTTATACTAACAAAGCTGAATGGGTTATCTAGCCATTCACTATACTATTGATTTTTACTATGTATGCATTTATACTTTGTATTGTTTTTAATATTGTGATATGGAAAATAAATACCAATACCAATACCAATACCAATGTTACATATAGACATGTCAAGCCAGTCGTAGTAAGAAGAAAGAAAGCACACTTTTGTTCAATTCAGTTTATTTTCATTTATTCCATTATCATATAAAACTAAATTATAAAAGAAATGTTTAAATTGTACGAATAAATACAAATACACGACGAAAAAGAAAACTACGAAAAACGCGATATGTTTGAAAGCACTTGACCGTATAAAAACATTATCAAGGTGACGAATTGTTTGTCACATACCCATCAGTAAAATAAGGTCGTCAGTTTTAGTCACAAATTTTGTCAAGTGACTCATATGTACACTCACGAGCATTTCTTGAAGTTAATCATTGACGAGATTTATTTTGATTATTGCGGGATTGAAATTTGGTAGAAACTTTGACTTCTACATCCACCTTCCCGTTGATAAGTAATGAAATTGATATGCCAATAAATGATCCAGATGGCTACTAATTTTCCGTAGGGTGGGTTTATTATTTTACATATGTCCTTCCCCTTAGTTACTCACTGTATTCCATTTCTATCTCACTGCATCTTCTCTCATTACTCAATCTCTCTCTCCTCCCCCTCCTCCTCCTCCTGCTCCTCCTGTTCCTCCTCCTCCTCCTCATCCTCCTCCTACTCTTCTCTCCTGCTCCTGCTCCTACTCTTCTCTCCTGCTCCTCCTCCTCCTGCTCCTCCTCCTCCTGCTCCTCCTGCTCCTCCTCCTCCTCCTCCTACTCTTCTCTCCTCCTCCTCCTCCTCCACCTTCTCCTCCTCCTCCTACTCTTCTCTCCTCCTCCTACTCCTCCTCCTCCTCCTCCTCCTCCTCCTCTTCATTATCCTCTACCCCTTCCGCTTCCTCCTCCTTCTTCCGCTTAATTCCTCTTCCTCCTTCTTCCATGATGTCACCACATGGGGTCGTGGTCACCATGGTGACCCCTCACCAAGAAACCTCCCTCCATGACGAATTGATAAATCTATCTATCCAAAGATGAGACAGCCCTGTATGTGGGTAACCATTCGTCGTCGTTTCGTCGTCGTTTCCTGGTCGTTGATGTCTAACCGCGGG
>JAVYIG010014096.1:0-43426 GCA_035222895.1 Strongylocentrotus droebachiensis
AATAAACACACAAATATAAAAAAAAAAGTTTAGAAAATAAGGGCACTTATATACGTAAGGAAGAGAACCCATTCAGACGGGAAAATGAGATGGCAGCCTTTCTGCTTATTCACATTTATACAAATCATTTTTGTTGCAGTTTGATGTTAGTTCTTCATGATAAGCCAATTGCTCTTCTTCCGGTGGCTTCGTGAGTCCCTTAAATTATTTAGTGAAAACAAAGTACTCGAATGAAACGGAGTGTTTTGCACACTAACAATTAAAGCTACATACACTTAACTAAAGGAAAGAAACCTTTAGAAAATGGACTGGATATTATTGAAAATATTATTCTAAACAAGAATGTACTACATGATTGTATTACTTTACGTTTCAATTTCACGAGAGAAATAGAACTCGAGAGGGGGAGCAGAGAAGAAGTGATGGAAATGAAAGAAGACTTATAGCATGAGAGGAAAGAAAAGAGCAAAGAAGACAAGAAAACGGTGTAAACAGGAAAAGGAGGAGCATGGGAGAGAGAGAAAGAGAGAGAGAGAGAGAGAGATAGCCTTGAGCTTTGGATCAGCTAATGAGTAATACATGAAACATAAAGCGTAAGGAGCTATAATTTTATTTTTTATTTTTTTTAATCAAACATTATGGGGAATAGCAAAAAACGGTTGTCTTTTTTGCTCTTTTCTTTCCTCTCATGTTATTAGTCTTCTTTCATTGAGGTAATTTCAGGTCTTACATATTGATGAGCTGTTTGAAATTAACTAGGAGGTATGCGCGTATTGGGGAATGTGGCTTGCTGCTCTACTTAAAAAAAAAAAAAAATTCCCATGACATGTAATGAGTGTTTAGTGTACATTATGTGGGACGTACAGTGATAGATGGAAAGTTATTTCAGTATATTCGAAATGACTTTTAGGCAACTGCTTTTTCCTCCCACATTATCAACATTCATTCATTTCATTTCATTTACATAATGTCATGAAATGCATTCAAAAAATGAAGAAAAAAAGAAAGAAACAAAAACAACCCGTGAAAAAAAAATATTGTCGGCGAAGCATTTGTCGTAGTACTAGTAGCATTTGTATTTAATGGGACACTTTTTGGGCGGAGCAAATGTCGTCGGAACAAATGTCACCGGAGCAAGTGTCGCTTCATGCGGAGCAAATGTCGTCGGAGCAATTGTCGGCGGAGCAAATGTCACCGGAGCAATTGTCGCTTCAGGCGGAGCAATTGTCGGCGGAGCAATTGTCGACGGAGCAATTGTCGGCGGAGCAATTGTCGGCGGAGCAAATGTCGTCGGAGCAATTGTCGGCGGAGCATATGTCACCGGAGCAATTGTCGCTTCAGGCGGAGCAATTGTCGGCGGAGCAATTGACGGCGGAGCAAATGTCGGCGGAGCAAATGTCGGCGGAGCAAATGTCGGCGGAGCAAGTGTCGCTTCAGGCGGAGCAAATGTCGGCGGAGCAAATGTCGGCGGAGCAATTGTCGCGTTTTGCGGAGCAATTGACGGCGGAGCAATTGTCGGCGGAGCAATTGTCGGCGGAGCAATTGTCGGCGGAGCATCTGTCGGCGGAGCAATTGTCGGCGGAGCAACTGTCGGCGGAGCAACTGTCGCGGAGCAACTGTCGGCGGAGCATTTGACGTCGGAGCAAATGTCGCGGAGCAAATGTCGCGGAGCAATTGTCGCGTTTTGCGGAGTAAATGTCGGCGGAGCAATCGTCGGCGGAGCATGTGTCGGGTTACCTCCATTTTAGCGTATCGTTGGGTAGTGATTTCAATTTCGAATGCCTTAAAGTTGATACTCTAAGACAATCCCAAATACTGAGATAATTACATAAATAGAAAGCTTTTAACCCCCATAATAACACCAAATGGTGTCCACCCGACAAAACAAGTTTAGAATAATGAATTTATTCGAGTAAACTCTACCAAAATATCTAAGTCTGAAACCCCGGAAGTGCACGTAGAGTCGGGCCTCTATCCGTGACGTCACGAACGGGAGTCATGGGCTCAGTGAGAGTGAATGGCAGTGATATCCCTACGTAAATGCTATCCTGTCAGAGCTTAGATTTGTTGTTGTTAAGGAGTATATTTGATGGATTTTCTGTTTTCATTTGAATGAAGAATAACGAAGCAACATTTTCCAGTCGCTGATTTCTTTTTATATCCTCATATTCACCTATTTGGTAGAGATTTAAGACGAGTTTACTGCTTAGGAATTAAAGTTAAATCGTGCACTTATGAATAGGCGGATGCATTATATTGTCATCAGATGTACATGAGCAGTTTTGTAAAACAAATAGGTCTAGAACTATGATAGTACTTATCATAGATGTGTGTGACTGGCCTCAAAAAAGGATACAGTACCAGTTAAACATTTTATGTTGTAAAATATCAAACTTGAACAAGATCATGCAAGCGCGCTTCCTCTATAATATTTTGGCGAGTGATGCGGCTCTTGCATGAACGTTCGTGGAGCGAGCAGAATCGGGAGGTAAGACCAAGCCGCTGCTCTAGGCGCTGCTTGCTTGTGATGGAACGTACGTGTGCTAGTTATATGTTTATCGGCAATTGCAAGAGAATGAAAGCGACGTGGCCAGCTAAGAAAAACAACTAACAAAGACTTGCTCCTGACTACCGGTGTCAGAATTGGTAGATGAAGGATGTTCAGGGCCAAGGAAGGCGAAAGACATGGGGGAAAAGGAAAAAGAAACCATCGGGAGATCGCTGTAGTGTATGGTAATGAACTGTGCATGGGTAGATGCAGCTACTGTTCACTCCGTGCCTGGGCCGATTTCAACACCAAAACAAAAATTACATGGTGAAAATATCGACTAATAGCACATAGTTGGCATCATAATTGTTAAAAGGGGAATTGATATTAATACTATGAAGTACTAGGGGAAGGTAAAGAATTGTACATAGAATTATGATTTATTAGACTTTTCAGCCTTTGAAACAAAAATATGCAGAAAATCTTATCACTCTGCACATGTTTGCTATGGAACATCCGGGTACGTGAATATACTCTCTCCCGGACGTGAGGTCATAAATAGTAGACCAGCGTCGTGACTGATTTTCTATGCAAAGAGAGGCGGATATTTTAGACATTTCAATTGAGGATTTCGAGTAGACAGAATTTTTTTGTGATATACTAAGTAATTGAAAAACTTAAAAATAACATATACTTGCCGTAGGTAACAAATTAAGGGACATTTATTTGCTTAGAGTATCAACTTTAAGTTTAGAACAGACAGCTTCTTAGCCCATCTGAAGAGCCCTGTGTCGGGAAGCACAATATAAGGGTTTGAAAACATATCGAGATCCTGCAATTCTTTGAGAGGGTAAAAGGCCCCAGATTCAATCATCCTGATGTCGTTATAGGCAATATCCAATTTGGTAAGGAGAGGGTATCTTTTAAACGAAGAGTTTAAGAGAGAGGTGAGATTGTTGTGCCTTAGCTTCAGAACTTCAGTGTTTTCAGGAAGATTTTGAGGGACAGAATCCAAATTTCTTTCATCACAATAATATTAGCTTCCTTAAGCTCAACGTCCTCGTAACAGGGCGATCTGTTCAGATCCCACGGTGTTATGGAAACAGCATCTCCGTGCAGGGTTTGGCTACAGAAGAAGATTATCAACGGAACAAGTACACGATGTTCGAAAGCCATAATGCCTGATTTCGGTTTTCCGTCTGAAAGAAAAACATACATGGTCAATTTATCTCACTTAGTTGTAATATCTTGTGTTTGTTTGCTGTATATGCGATTGCACCCTCTACAGATTAATATAGCATGCAGTAGTTGTGTTCTTCTGAATTTGTGCAACGTTGGTAGAAGAGCCTCATGCATGTTGTCTTCTTCATCTTTATCATCATCATCATCATCATCATTATCTCTACTACTACTACTGCCACTAAACTACTACTACTACTACTACTACTACTTTAATACTACTACTACTACTACTACTTTAATACTACTACTACTACTACTACTTCTACTACTACTACTAAACTACTACTTCTACTGAGGCTACTATATAGTACGAGTACTACTGCTATTAGTACTGCTACTACTACTATACTACCCACACTTATTATCTTCGAAACGAGACATTTTCGTATTGTTTGGGTTCATATGAGATATTTTGCAGGCTGCAATTTCAACTTTACTTAAGCTAACTTTAATGGCAAAAGCTTACCAAACAATAAGGCGACACACTTGACGAGAATAAAACTGTACCGTTTCAACAAAGGTTCATGGAGAAGAAAACTCTTTTACCTTAACTTTGTTCAACCGGCCCAGTAGATTGACGCTCCAAAATAGATCCCTCACATTGATTGGATGTTTTGTAAAATGGAAATGGTTCTGAGCATGTACTCGAAACTAATCACGTTTTAATGCATATCCTGGACGAGAAAAAAGAGATCATTTAATCAAGGTTGTACTAAATAAAGTGTCTTTTTATAGTCATTATGCAAAGCGAAACTCGAAACATCCACTTGAGTTTTATTGGTGCCTCCGTAGCATTAGGAACGAGAGAGATGAAATAGGGACGGAAGGGTTGGGAGGAGGAAGAACACGAAGGGGAGAAGATAAGGAGAAGAAGAACAAAATGGAGTGCAAGGGGGGAAAGAGAGATCACGTACAATTCAAATATGATAATCATAATTAGTTTATTTTGGGGAATGAGAGAGGAGGAAGAGCAAGGTTGCGAATTAAGATTGACCAAGAGGTATAAATCGGGGAGAGAAAAAGGGGTAAGGAGATGAGAGATCACGAGCAAGAGAGGAAAGGTATAAATATCATAATAACTTGGTTTTCGTGAAGAAGGGATTAGTTATAACAGGAATCAAGGGACATGGTGTATAGGTAAAAACAAAATGAAAGAGAGAGAGAGAGAGATTAAAGAAAGAGAGAGAGAGAGAAAGAGACAAAGAGGGAGAGAGAGAAGAAAAAGAAAGGTGATCATGAGTACAGAGGACGCGCGACATTTACAAATTATCAAAAGAGATCGGACATTACGTAAATCGTACAGCCCACTAGTGTGGTGGTTGTATCTAATTTGACTTTTAATGCGGATAAAGAAATAGGCTAACTTTTTTGTCAGAGCAAAAAGCACAACTTTTTATTAAATATTAGGAACTACAGATGATTTCAGTTGATATTACACGGAGCCATATACACAAAAGAACGACTAATCAAGTCCGTTGACAACGCCATCTTCGGCGGCTTGAATGAATTGTAGGAAATAAAAAATAAAATAAAAATAAAAATATGAACTTGGAACCGGCCAGAATTTGGACTTCTCCCCTTCGTGTTCTTCTTCCTCCCGACCTTACCGTCCCTCTTCCACTTGTATCTCGCATCCCTCCCTTGCCCTCCCCTTCCCCTCCCCTCCCCCCGCCATACACCCCATCTCTCTCTCTCTCTCTCTCTCTCTATTTCTCTTTTGCTATCTCTTTCTCTCTCCCTCTTTCTCTCTCTCTCTTTCTCTCTCGCTATCTCTCTCTCTTTCTCTCTTTCTCTCTCTCTCTCTCTCTCTCCCTCCTTCTATCTATCTCTGTCTTTTTCTATCTATGTCTCTATCTGTCTATCTGTTCATGTCTCTCTTTCCTTTTCTCCTTTGGGGTGAAAGTAAGCGTGATACCTGAAAAAGAACTTTTTAAATGGTGATAGATAAACTCTATAGTGATCTGACACATCCAAATAACATTTGAAGAATAGGCTTGTGCCTTTCTCCAAAATAATGTACCTTGAATGTTTTTCCCCCTTTACAATCATGGTCATCATTTTGTACAGTTCTCTAAAGTGTCCAAATGTTCTGTGTTCACGATTTGTAATTTTCAGTAGTCTAGTTTAATCTAGTATTAAAATTAAAGTAAAATAATGATATGAGAGACATCTCCAATATGCTCCGTTCTGGATACTTTGATTTAAATGACATTAGGTTACAACACCTCAGTCATGTTTTTCCATTATACCCTTTCATTATCTTTGTTTACAGATACCCTACTCGATGGCCTAAATGAAGCCTGATTAAGATGAGCTAATATTTCGACAAAATGTTTGAATTGTCCATTAAAGTTATAACAAACTTACTAACAGTCAGCCCAAATCAAAGATAGATAATGATTGATCAATTCTGCCTCGTGAATCGATAAGGCAATCTGGCTCAAAGTCTCTGATCATTGTACGGTCTTCTTTTTTTTTAACCATCGCCCGTATTGTGGAAGACAGAATACAAAACCAATTTCACTGCATTTTGCAAACCTATCAATCGTGATTGGAAACAAAATGACGTTTCGATAGCTGTACTTGACAGGCCTTAATGGGTCAATGTTTGATTGCAATATGATTGCTAATCAAACGTCAATGTAATTACCTCTCTAATTAGTGCTTTACGAGACTCATTTTATCGTCCACGCTATCCTCTCTATATGATTTTTTGCCTATCTCTCTTTCACCGCTCCACTCAATTATTTCTTAAACAGTCACGATCAATTGGGCAAAAAGAATTTCCGTTTCGGTTTAATAAAATTTGGAGTGGACTATTAGGCTATTATTATTATTATTAATTGTGCATATAATTATGACGATTCCTGTTTGTTCTATGTATAATTTAGGTGACTAAACATGTCATGTTGAAACTTTAAATATGTGGGATGATGCATATAAAAAGTAAATGAACATCAAATCTAATTAGGCATGACCAACGATTTGTTTGTCATTTATGTTTGCTATATATTCAGTTACATTACAATGAACCAATGAGGACGCCAGCTCAAGCTGCGATTATGATATGGCGACCTCTTTTTTATGTATGATTTTATATGACCATACATGTTGAAATTTCATATAGATGTGTGATGATGTACAGTATATGGAAAATAAATGAACGCCAAATCAAGTCAGACCATCGATCAACATCAGGCCTAAATTGCAGAGTTTTAGTTTAGTATCATCAACTGACCGATAAAGGCTAATGTGTGAGATGTCTGAAAAATGACAGCATATTGTTTTCTTCTCTTTCTAATGTTTGGAGATCCATCTTATTCGGAGAAGGATTGCTCATCCTTGGCTTAAACAGATCATTATCATCATTAACGTGTTTCCCATGTAGTAAATCACAATTCTTAGGATTTCAGTTGTCTTATTTCGTAAATGTCAACATCAGCTGTGCTATCTTTATCGCATTGTTTAGAATATGCACTCTCGCCGAAGACTATAACGAGGAAACCAAGAATGTTGAAAAGCACAGCCAAAGAAGTGACAATGTCGAAAATATTAACTAGTTTGTAACATTGCTGATATCTTCACAGTGGTCAGTTGTGGTAGCTGTGTCTATTCTAAGGTCAAAAATCATTCGGCGTGTTTCTATCTAAAGCCATTATCCGCCATTATCCGGTTAATGGCCGGTAAGGGATAAAGTTTTCCTAATAGAAACACACTTTCTCCGGCATTATCCGGATAATGGTATGCCGGAGAGAGCTTTTACGCGTTTACCGGCAAAATTATCCTTCTTTTAGAAGGATAATGCAGGGGAGGCTAACCGGATAACGTAGATACACAACACACCCCGTTACGATTGAGTGCACATGCCGGTGAGAAACCGGAAATAGGAGTGATCACGTGATCGGAATATTTTACCCCGACGTGCGCGACACTACAATCCCGGGTTGACCTAGCAGTCCCACAATACTTTGCGGTGACCTAATTAGCCAGAGTTCGATGAACTTTTTCACCGCCTTTTTTCTGGCTAGAACGGAGCGGTGTATTTTATCCTGGTAATGCGCGTAGATATTATCTGCCCTTCCCTGGCATTATACATCAACCGGATAATTCAGTATAACTAATAGAAACACGCTGATAGAGAACAACAACGCTTAAAACATGTTCAGACTATTTCACTAGTGGTCATCGGGGGAGGTGGATCGACGGTATCATCATTTTCGATCATGAATACGTCACAAAAGATGACGGAACAATGTGTTATATTCAACTCTACAACTTTTGATATATGGACTATCTTCCAAAACCCACGTAGGATTCGGTGAGAACACGACGATCATTGTCATGGTTGGTCATTATACAGCTAATCTCGGCAATTACAGGCATCGTAGGAAACTTCCTGGTGATCGTTGTTCTTTTTCATCGCCGAAGTAAAAACAGATCGACGGATACCCTGATCGGTGGACTGGATTTTGCAGACTTCTTTACTTCGGTATTCCTCATCATTCCCATCCCCACCCCCATTCCTAAGACCTGGTTGGGTGAGGTCTACTGCAGACTTGTCTTCACGCAAAGCCTACTCTGGGCATCCATAACGGTCTCTGCGTACCTCCTGATGTCTATATCTGTAGAACGGTACATTGCAGTGGTATATCCTCATCATTTCAAGCGCCTCATCACTCGACGACGTATCGCGACCCTCATCGTTATCATCTGGGTCCTTTCCGTCTTAACTCAACGGTTCACCTTCTTCGCTCATACTGTTGACACCTTTACCAACAAGTGCAAGGAGCAGTACCCAAACCGTTTGACACAAATCATTGTAGCTTTCTATTGGTTCAGCCTCCGCGTCGTTGTCCCTTGTCTCACCATGCTAATTACCCAGGTTCTAATCGCTCGCAAGCATACTCACCGCTCCAACCAATGTAGAGACATGACCAACAGCCCAAATGGGAAACAAACGCCATCTTTCCACATCGTGGCAAAAAAACCGCGTTCTGAAGATGATGCTGATCGTCATCCTCATCTATCTTGTCTGTTGGACTCCGAACCAGATTGCCTATCTGGGTTATAACACTGGCTGGGTTCCTGAATCTTACCTAAAGAGTCCTCTCCATTCCATGCTTACATTTCTTGGCTTCTACAACTCCTGCGCGAACCCGATCATCTACGCAGCAAGGTATCCCGAGTTTCGAGAAGCTCTCAAGGAAATGCCCACTTGCAATCCCACCAAAACCACTCCACTTTTTGGAAAAAGAGATGTCGAGATAGGCACCGTGGGGCCTCAGACCATCGGCGGCCAAATTTATCCAAAAGTAAGGTTGGAATCCAGCCTTGGAGAACTCAAACTCAAACTATGGAATAAGAGGAAAGCCTTGGAGTGGTTTAGGAATTACCTCCACAATAGAAAACAATATGTAGTAATCGATGGTGTTTATTCATGTATTAATTATATTGACCGCGGTGTACCTCAGGGCTCAATTCTAGGCCCACTATTGTATAATATATATTTTTTAATTACTTCTACAGGTCATCAAATATTTTGTCTATTATTCTCTTTCCACACGATTCTGATATTTTCTTTTCACACAGAGAACCTGGGATTTTACCCACAACAATTTGTAAATGAAAGATATAACACATTGGATCAGAACTATACTATTAAATTATCACTTAATTTATTGAAAACTAAATATATGTTGTTTAGTAATATAAAAGATGAATTAACTAAAAAAAATATTATTCTTGATATCACTGTTATTGAAAGGGTTATCATGGAAACCACATATTGATAACATGTCCAAATAAATATTCCAGAAATATTGGTATACATATCAAAGTACTTTTTCGGTCACACATACTATAGAGTTTATACTCTACTTTTGTTCTTTCTAATATTATGAAATTTTAGCCTGGGGCAACTGTGCGGCACGTTATTGGACAGAATTGTTAATACTTCTTCAGATTGTTTTCATTATTATAAACCATTTAGACCCTCGAGCACATACAAATAAACTCTTTTACTGGAACAAAATTGTACAGATACATGATCTGTTTTCTTATCCTATGAGGATATTTATGCTTTCGATCTGAGTAATCTGAGTATGCTTTCGATGAGTAACCGGAAGTTCTTTTAGCAATTTTAAGGGAAAATATCGAATAACACAGCTACCCCACTATTTGAGCGGGCTCCTGTCACCTTTCAAAAATGAGAACCCTACTTGCGAATATTTTGTAAACTTTTACCGGACCCAGACTTTGGAGTTCCCTTCCCAGATGATTTTAAAGAGAGCCCCACTTAATACGTTTTTTTTTTAGGAATGCATTTAAACGAAATTTTCCTCCAGCAATATGACAAATGACTAAAATAAACAACCGTTTGTTATTTTTACTTTTGTCAATTCATAGATGTTCGCTTTACCGTCTCGCAATCCATGCCTAGCATTTCTAGAGAATTTACCAGTCCCATTTTACATTATACTACTACATGTACTATCTTTCTTCTTCGCTTTAACTCTCGCTTCATATGTCTGCCTCCCCCCTCTCTCTCTCTCTCTCTCTCTCTACCCATCTACCCACCTATCCATCTATCTGTATATCCATCCAGTGGTGGATCCAGACCCCCCCCCTGGAGAAAAAAAACATGTAAAAACACGTTAATTTACCGTTTTGGGGAGATGCCCCCCCCCCTTGCGCTCAAGAGGGGGGGGGGGGAGGGGGGTGCTATTTTTTAAAATTTTCGAGGGACAAAAAAAAATAGTGCCCACTACCCCTCCCCCCTCTCCCTCCCAATCCACCCTCACTTCCTCAATTTCTCTTCTCTTTCTCTTTCTCTCTCTCTCTCTATCTTTCTATTTCTCTCACACATACACACACACCCACACGAATACATAATTATCTCCACCTGTCTGCATCGCCTGTTTCAGCTCTAGAAAGTTCAATCAAGCCAGTAAAGATGACAAGCATGCCAGTTTTTTTTAAATTTTGAAGATAAGAGCTATAGTATCTTAATGACTAGACATTTTCTTGCGCGCACTCTCTTCCTCTCTCTCTCTCTCTCTCTCTCTCTTTCTCTCTCTCTCGGTCTTCTTTCTCTTACTTCCTCAATTTCTTTTCTCAATCTCTTTCTCACTCTCTTACTTTCTCTCTCTCTCTTTCTCTCACACATACACACACACACACACACTACTGAGAACAGGTTTCAGAATGAACAACATGTATAGGCGAATAATCCTCTTAATAATGTTTAATTACTTTACATTTAGTTGTAACTTACACATCATTAATCAATTTCATTCGCTATCTTAAGAAAATAAGTGCCATATGTTATCTCTCTTAAAAATCTATCGTTAAGTTTTAGAAATACTTATATTGATCATCATTGATAAGGTTTGAATATACTCTAACCCAGAACTATCCATCTATTACGACAAACCTTATTTGGAGTATGAACATAACATGAAATATTAATACTGATGAAGCTACAGTGCGTGAACAAGACATAGTATTTCATTCTACATTTATCCATTCCTTCATATATTCATTACTTCATAAATCAATGCATACATTCATTCATACATTCATTCATTCATTAATTCATACATCAATTCATACATTAATGCATACATTCATTCATACATTATTTCACACATCAATTCATATATGAATGCATACATTAATGCATACATTCATTCATACATTAATTCATAAATCAATGCATACATTCATTCATACATTCATTCATACATTCATTCATTCATTAATTCATACATCAATTCATACATGAATGCATACATTAATGCATACACTCATTCATACATTAATTCATACATCAATTCATACATGAATGCATACATTAATGCATATATTCATTCATACATTCATTCATTAATTCATACATCAATTCATACATGAATGCAAACATTAATGCATACATTAATTCATACATCAATTCATACATGAATGCATACATTATTTCATACACTATTTCATACATTAATTCATACATTAAATCATACATTAATTCGTACATCAATTCATACACTGTCGCTCATATAGTTGGAATATTTTTGTTTCAAAATGCAATAAATTTTCAATAATTTATTGCATTTTACCCCGGTTCCCAACATAGAAAAATCCTCTGTGTGCCCATGCCTTGAGCCATAATGCATGGCCGTCCAGAGGATTTGTTTGTGTTGGGGACTGGGGTAAAATGCAATAAATTATTGAAAATTTATTTATTACATTTTCTGTTTTTTATTTTTTTTTATTTATGGAAACTGCCCCCTACACTAGCCCCCGCTGCGTACAGTCATGGTTCAGTGACGAAGCAATGGCCTCGTAACTGTGAGACACCAGGATTAAAACCGTGGCGATGTGCTATATTAGTGCCCTTTTGTGGGGCATTAATCCTCATTACTGTCATTTATGGTTTCAGGGCGTAGGTCTCCTAGTTGCATAGTAGCATACACATGCTCTAGCAGTCACGTAAACACACATTGGTAAATTAATATTCAATAAAATCTGAGAATGTATACTATTACTTAGATCTATTATTTTTTAAATTATTTTAAAAATTCCATAAATTGGGGTAATACAAAAATATTCCAACTATATGAGCGACAATGTAAATTAATTCATACATTAATTCATACATTAATTCGTGCATTATTTCATACACTAATTCATAAATTAATTTGAGTACAATTCCTTTAATGGTTGGGCACCTTAACCCTAAAAAGGCCGGGCTATTTGAGGTCTTAGTATGGCCGGGGGCCATTATGGCCCCCCCCCCCCCTTAAGATCTCGGCCGCGAAGTGTATAGAATTATATGATAATTTTCATTTTTTGAAAAATTCACTCATTTGCATATTTCTGGTAATTTATGCAAATAAAGTCATAAAAATCACATTTCTACCCATAAATCATATATTATTTATATTTAAGCATTCTTTTTCACTACATATATTCATTAGACCATTCTGAATAATAATACAACAAAATAATTTGGAAGAGCCAGCTTATTCCTTATGTTATCCCTTGTTTTGATAATTTCTTATGTATTTCATTGTTTTTTTAACTTATGTATTTCATTGTTTTTGTTGTTTTATTTCATTTCTTACTACAATTCAACTATTTAAACTCCCCAAAACAACCTCCTGTTTTTAGGAAAAATGATTTTTCCATATGTTTTGTACACAAATCACGAAAATGAGCGATTTTCGGGCTGACATGCAAAGACAAAAGGTCACATGACCTTGTAACCGTAGGTCAGATTTTCAAAAAAATTCTTTTAAAAGTTGCGCAAGACTCTAAAGAAAAAAGTCAGCGAGCGGCGGGGCGCCATCCATATGCGTTTCCGAGCAATGAGAAAAATCGTGGAGGGGGGGGGGGCATAATGGCCCCCGGCCTTATTACGGTTAATTATCATGGAAGCTCGCTAAAGCCGGGGTAATAACATGATTGCAGGGTGGCCCTAAGGGAGAATACTATTAATACTGATTGGGATTCCCTAGGTTATAAAATATATAATTATTATTATTATTATTAATATTATTATAATTGTCATTCTTATTTCATTACATGTTTTACATATATAAAAATAAAACATTGTAATTTTACAATACTGAATATTGTTTTACTTCTAGTGATATATTTATGAGGCCAAGATTGAAGTTCCAATAAATATTGTATACATACGAGAGGGTTATTAAACATCCCAATACGCGTTACGTAACATTTGAAGGGACATGTCATTGTTCATATAATCCTGTCTTAAACCGCTTGAAAATATCAAGAGTAAAAAGATTCATCAAAATGCGTTGAAATAAATGAAATGTTTCATTTGTGATTCTACTTTTCAAGGTGCGTTCGAGTAAATTTGAAATAGTAAAAACGTACATAATCATTGCAATACATCTAGGATTACTTAGTCTGTTTAAGTCACTGTCGCAGACCAACAGCGATAAGCCTCGTACGATAATGTGTTAGACGATGTCGTAGTAGAAAACATTGATTTAATCTGATGATACATTAGCAATCATACGGAAATGTTAAATATGCTATTTCTCGCATTTATCAAAGACGAGATATTTATAGGAAAAGGAATTGCTAAAAATAAATATGATGGTCGTTGCACTCTCCAAAAAATTCCATTCTTTTTTTTATTTCTAACATTTCAGCTCATAACGATATTGAGGCTACCCCTGCTTACCCTGACGAGTACATAGTCATATTGTCACATTCTTCTACTCGTTAGGGATCAAGTCATTGGTTTTGAGATTAATCGTTAGATATTTCGTCAATTCGTCAAAGAAATATTCCTGTCCCCTCACGTCTTCAGTCCAATGGAGGTAGGGTCTGCCGTCACTGAGATACAACCTCGCCAAGAAAGGTATCTCATCATCTGGGATGTCTTCGATGAAGACCGCGACTACGAACTCAGTCTGGGTGTCACTCACATGGTCCATCGCGGTGCGGAACTTGAGCATGAACCAGCGATCGTGCACGGCGGCTCTGCTTAGTAGAATGACGGTCTTGTAACTCCGCCTCACCACGTAGTCAATCGAATCCAAGTAATGCATACCCGGCACTAGGTCTTTGTCACCAAAGACGTTCCTCTTAAACTGCGGGAGTCTTTCTTCGAGAGTTGGTAGAAGATGTTCGGGAACCCACTCTTCGTCATCGTCGTAGAAGATGATATTCATGTCGAACTCATAATCATTATGGTCTCGAGCGTCTCGCATCTCGTTATACCCAATGGCCGCTAATTTCAAGAGAAAGAGTTTGTGCCTCAACTGCCATCGATAGTGATGGACGAGTACGACGATGACCACGAAGGACATGATGGCAAGGGAAGTCAAAGAATAGAGGGCGATGTTGGGGCTACAAAGCGTTTTGGAGTCAAAATCAAACAGCGGTTTCTCGCGAAGAGGCACTAAAGACGCTGATGAACAAATAGTTATATTCTTGTTCATGAGTACAAGTGGTCCGCTATTCCAGGCAAGAAGCCAACTTAGTTCACAATTGCATTCAAGTGGGTTCCCTGAAAGATCGATAGATGTATGAGAAGGCCCAATCAGTCTGAAAGTACTTTGGTTAAGTCTTGTTAATTTGTTTTCTGATAACAAAAGTGTTGTCAGCCTGCTATTGTTAAGAAACAGGTTTATATCGAGGTATGTCAAACGGTTATTATGGACATCAATTCTTGTCATTTGTCCTAAATTTTTGAATATGTCAATAGGAAATTGCTTTATTTTGTTTCCCCTTAAGTTCAGCACCTGAAGAAATTGTAACGCCTCAAAGGCTAATGGATGAAGAAATGAAATTTGACAGTCTTCCAAACTGAGATTTTGTAGAGCAGACAGTGGTTTAAATGATAAATAACCTCCCCAATCATATATTGAGCCGATTGAATTTTCACTCAGATCCAATGTCGTCAGACTAACCAGTCCATCAAAAAGAGAGATATTTCCCAAAACTCTAAATTTCTCAAGCAAGGTCTTTCTTATGTTCAAATGCACGAGTGATTGTAGACTTTTGAAGGGATAGAGAGTCATACGAAACAAAGTAGGGTTATTGTTAAGGAAAAGAGATTTTAAGCTCGGAGTGACCAAGTCCATATTAAGGATATTACATTCTGACAAATTGATAGTCTCAATTTGTTTTAGTCCCATAAATGTCCTCCTTTCCAGGGTTGAAAGAAATATGTTTAAGTGCATGTCTAAAACCGTTAGATTTTGCAAACCGAGAAAAGCGAATCGGGAAACTTTCATCAAAAGATTACGGGAGAGATCCAACTCAGTTAAACCTATTTTCCATTGACGATGGTAGGTGTTTATATATCTTATCATATTTTTGTTCAATTTCAAAACCCTGATATCCTGCATGTTTTCAAAAAAATCTGGTTCGATCGTTTCGATATAGTTGTAACTGATATGAAGTATTCTGGTACGCGTCAAGTTCGAGAAGACGAATGGATAGAGGGCGCGTATTTTGTTAAAAGTGATGTCAAGCACTGAAAGAGAATGACCCTGCAGCGGATCAAAGAAATCTGTTGGAATTTCACTAATAGTCGAGCAAAACCAGAGATGAAATTGCTCTATAGTCGACCGTGAGATGCCAATAAATATATTTCTCAACACCTTGAATGAAAAAGGAAAGATCCCGACCCACAGTGAGCTGACATTCAATGATGCGATAACATTGGGATCGACTGATGATATAGGGTTATCAGTTAGAACCAAAGTCTCACTTTGACATGAAAATTCGAAATCCTCCTGGGTGATGTGCGTAAGACCATTTGATAACAAATCAAAACGCTTAACCCTGCCACAACCACTGATGTTAATGAAAGTAAGATTGTTCTGGAAAAGTTTTACACTTTCTAAATCCGGGCTCCATTTTAGCGTATCGTTGGGTAGTGATTTCAATGTTGAACTCTCTAAGTTTAGAACAGACAGTTTCTTGGCCCACCTGAAAAGACCTGTGTCGGGAAGCACAAGATCAAAGTTGAAAGATAAATTTAAAGCCTGTAATTCTTTAAGAGGGTAAAATGTCCTAGATTCAATCATCCTGATGTCGTTCCAGGAAATATCCAATATGGTAATGCGAGGGTATCTTTTAAACGAAGAGTTTGAGAGAGAGGTGAGTTTGTTGGAACTCAGCTTCAGAACTTCAGTGTTTTCAGGAAGATTTTGAGGGACAGAATCCAAATTTCTGCCATCACAATCAGTTTCCTTCAGCTTAACGTCCTCGCGACAGAGCGATCTCTTCAGATCCCACGGTGTTATGGGAACAGCATCTCCATGCAGGTTTCGGATACAGAAGAAGATGATCAATGGAAGAAGTACACGGTGTTCGAAAGCCATAATGCCTGATTTTGGATTTCTGAAAGAAAAACATATAGGGTCAATTTATCTCACTAAGTTGTTATCATGTGTTTGTTTGCTGTTTAAGCGATTGCACCCTCGACAGATTAATGTAGCATGCAGGCAGGCGCGGATCCAGGGGGGGGGCCGAGCGGGCCTTGGCCCCCCCCCCCCCCCCCCCCCGCAAAAAAAAAAAAAAAAAAAAGAGAGAAGAAAGGAAAAGAAGGGAAAGGGAAAGAGGAGAGAAAGGGAAAGAAAGAAGAGGAAGAAGAAAAGAAAAGGGGGAAGAAGGAGATCGGGGGGCCGAAAGGGCCTTGCCTCCCAGGCTGTTGACCCACCCCCCCCCCCCATACAAAAAAAGAAGGAAGGAAAGGGAAAGGAAAAGAGGAGAAAATGGCGTACTGATAGGGGGGGGGGGGGGGCTTAGTGGAAATCAAATTCAAACGTGGTTTATTTCTAATTCCACAACGGTGGATTACAAATAATGCTGAAATGACATTATTTCCGAGATTTTTCCTCACTTTTTAGTATTATACGTTTGTATGTGTTTGTTGGAAAATGACAAATTCCTAAATTTGCAGCCAGGCAAGAAATATGATTCTTGAGATTCATACATGTCAGGGCCCGAAGTACGGCGGGGATCGGGAGCCTCGAGCTCCCTACCCCCCCCCCCCCACCCCCACCCCACTTTTTTTGGAGAGAGTGTATTAAAGAGAAATAAAATAGAATGAGAGCAAGAAAGAAAGAATAGTTAACTGCCAGTGTTAACAAATAATGAGGCATCAAAATATGCTCATCTGACCGTGATTAAATGCCTAAAACCCCTAAGCTTCCGTGGGCTCTGCCCCCTAGATCCCACCTAGGGCCCTACGGCGGGCCCTTAGATGCTCATCTGACGGTAATTTAATGCCCAAAACCCCTGATTTTGGGGGGCTCTGCCCCCTGGACCCAACGCCAAATAGTTATCTGCCAGTGTCACGAAATAATAAGGTATACAAAAAAAATATGCTCATAATGACCTTAATTAAACGCCTAAAACCTCTGAGCTTCCGGGGCCGGCTTCGCCGCCGCCCCAGACAAGGATTAACAATCGAGAACGGTACAGCAAATCGTCTTCTTTCTCTCATAATCTTATGAAACGTGAAGCATCCGCGCTTCGCGCGGGAGGGGGAACCTGAATTCAGACAAGAATTCAGAGGCGAGAACGGTAATACCAATCTTTTATGATTTAATGAAACGTAAAAGCTTCCGCGCTTCGCGCGGGATTGAGGGGGGCAACTTAATTCCGACGAGGATGATTTTTGAGAGCGGTACAACGAATCGTCTTCTTTCTCTAATGATTTAATGAAAATTAAAAGCTTCCGCGCTTCGCGCGGGAGGGGGAAACCTGAATTCAGACGAGGATTAACAGTCGAGAACTAAACAGCAAATTGTCTTTTTTTCTCTCATAATCTTATGAAACTTTAAAGCTTTCGCGCTTCGCGCAAGAGGGGGGGGGGGGGACCTGAATTCAGACGAGGATTAAGAGTCGAGAACGGTACAACGAATCGCCTTCTTTCTTCAATAGTTTAATGAAACGTCAAAGCTTCCGCGCTTCGCGCAGGAGGGGGAGGGGGTAAACTAAATTCAGACGAGGATTAAGAGTCGAGAACTGTACAACGAATCGTCTTGTTTCTCTAGTGATTTAATGAAACGTAAAAGCTTCCGCGCTTCGCGCGGGAGGGGGGAGAATCTAAATTCAGACGAGGATTATTTTCGAAAACGGTACAACGAATCGTCTTTTTTTTTTTAATGATTTAAGGAAACTTAAAAGCTTCCGCGCTTCGCGCGGGAGGGGGGGGGGGGGGCCTGAATTCGGACGAGGATTAAGAGTCGAGAACTGTTCAGCCAATCGTCTTCTTTCTCTCATAAACTTATGAAACTTAAAAGCTTCCGCGCTTCGCGCGAGAGGGGGGGGGAACCTGAATTTAGACGAGGATTAAGAGTCGAGAACTGTACAGCGAATCGTCTTCTTTCTCTAATGATTTAATGAAACGTAAAAGCTTCCGCGCTTCGCGCGGAGGGGGGGAGGGGGGAGGGGGGAGGGGAACTGAATTCAGACGAGGATTAAGATTCGAGAACGGTACAACGAATCGCCTTCTTTCTTTTATAGTTTAATGAAACGTCAAAGCTTCCGCGCTTCGCGCAGGAGGGGGAGAGGGGGGGTAGGGGGAACTGAATCTAGACAAGGATTAAGAGTCGAGAACGGTACAACGAATCGTCTTCTTTCTCTAATGATTTAATGAATCGTAAAAGCTTCTTCGCTTCGTGCGGAAGGGGAGAATCTAAATTCAGACGAAGATTATTTTCGAAAACGGTACAACGAATCGTCTTTTTTCTCTAATGATTTAAGGAAACTTAAAAGCTTCCGCGCTTTGCGCGGTAGGGGGGGGGGGGAACCTGAATTCAGACGAGAATTTAGAGTCGAGAACTCTACAACGAATCGTCTTCTTTCTCTAATAATTTAATAAATCCTAAAATTTTCCGCGCTTCGCGCGAGAGGGGAAAAAACTAAATTCAGACGAGGATTATTTTCGACAACGGTACAACGAACCGTCTTCTTTTTCTAATAATTAAATGAAACGTCAAAGCTTCCGCGTTTCGCGGAGGAGGGAGGGGGAAACTCGCCCCCCCTCCCCTGCACCGACCCCCCCCCCGCATTACGTCACTGTTGGTCACCATTACGTACCAATATTTGGCTCGCATAATTTCAAATTTGGGCCCCCCCCCCTAAGAAATCCTGGATCCGCGCCTGCATGCAGGAATCATATTTTGGTACGTTGGTAGAAGAGCCTCATGTATGTTGTCTTCTTCTTCTTTATCATCATCTTATACTACTACTACTACTACTTCTACTGCTACTACTACTGCTTCTACTAATATTACTACTATTACTACTACTACTACTACTGCTGCTGCTGCTACTACTACTGCTACTACTACTACTTCTACTGCTGCTACACCTAATAATAATAACTGCTACTACTACTATACGAGTACTGTATTGCTACTAGTACTGCCTCTATACTTGCTAATAATACTAACACTTAAATATTTCGTAAACGAAATTTTGTCGTTTTGTTTAGGTTCATATGAGATATTTTTCAGGCTGCAATTTCAAGTTTACTTTGGATAAATTTAACTTCATAAGCTGACCACACAACGTATTGTCAAATGAGGCGACACACTTAGAGAGTAAAACTGGAGAAGAAAACTTTTAAGCATTTTACCTTAACTTTGCACGACCCCAGTAGTTTGACGCTCCAGAGGAAGATCCCTCGCAATGGATGGTTGATTTGTAAATTAAATATGGTTCTGAACATGCGCTCCAAAATAAGATCCTTCGCAATGAATGGTTGGTTTGAAAATTCGATATGGTTCTGAACATGCGCTCCAAACTATTCACGTTTTAATGTATATCCTTGACGAGGTGAGAAAGAGATCATCTAAATATGGTGGTATATAATAACTGAAGTGTCTTTTATAGTCATCACTTTGTAAAGCGAAACTATAAGCATCCACTAAGGTTTCATTAATGCCTTTGTCCAGTAGTTTGCAAAAGCGCACTAAGTGCGCTTTTGCAAAAAACGACGGAAGGCAAAGAGGATGGTAACTTGAGATGAAAATCGATCTGCGCATGCTCATCCCAAAACTTTTGAGCATGCTCAAAAAATCCCGAAGCAAAGAGCGAATGACGACGAATGCATAGCATTGGTCCAGCGTTGGTCCAGCGCGCGCGACGAACGAGTAACGAATACTGACGCCCACCTAGCGAACGACAACGCACTGGCCAAAATTGCAAATTTCCAAAGCGCTGGCCGTGCGTCCCCCATGCGTCCCCCATATACCGTAGCTCCGTTTAGTCTCATTTGAGAACGCCCCCTATCGGCAGAGTCTATGGACTTTTTGTTTAAACGAAAAGCACATCCACCCCAACGTACGTTATCACTAGCTATTCCATTGGAACCCTCATGTCCCATTGACTTTTGAAAGTTCACCCACCGTAATTTCATCAAAATAGGTTGCAAGCTCGTCATTGCCTTTATAACACATGTACAACAAGTCGAAGTTTGGACTCAATTTACCACGCGATTGTAAGATTATAGGTCAAGCACACAAAGGATAAGAAGCATGAATTATCATAAATCAGTTCTGCTTGGTTCATTATGTCCACTTCAGCCAACCCCCCACCTTAATTTTTCCATTTAGTAAAAGCAAACTTTTTGCCGAGGTAAGCAAAAACATGGACTATTCGATTATTAACATAGGGGTGCAATTGTGCACCACATCAAACTCCCCTACTTTCAGTCAAGTAGGGAGGTAATCAGATATGGTTTGGACGGGACGTGCCGCTCAAGCCTCAAAACCCCTACCCATTTCTAAGGGAAATGTTTAAGGATTTTTTTCGAAGTAAAGCCCATTTTTCACAATTTCGTGTTTTTGCCATGCAAACACCCGAGAATAAAAAAAACGGACCCATGTTTAGGGATTATTTTGTTTAAAATGGGACCCATGTTTAGAGTTTGTTTGTGGAAAAGTGACCTATTAGAGCGGTACCCCTCCCCCCCCCCCCCCCCCCTATGTCGTGGTATGTGAGATCCGCCCCCCCCCCCCCCCCCGGACACCAAACAATCAGAATCCCATCATTAGATTTCCGTAATATTGCTTGCGGGAAATATGCTAGTCGTTTTGATTTGATTTGATTTATTTTCCACTCAAATATCCACAAATTAAAATGACATATATAAACAATACAGTATTACAGTATATAATAGAACAAATGAATTTACGTAATAAAATAAGTTTACAGAGTACATTTATATGTTTGAGAATAAGACAAAATGTGTTATATTGCTTGATTTAACTGTGAGGGGGGAAAGGGAATCTCAGAAAAGCTAGGCTTGTTGAACAAGATTCCCAGCATAAATTAAGTACTAGACCATCGTCAGCGTGCATCAAATCCTGCACATGTCTGCCCCCCTTCCCCCGAGAGACCAAATAATCCACCCGCCTTCGCCAGATCCCCATTCCGATAGAAGTTTGTTTGTATTAAAAAAATATATTCCTTAGCAAATCTCTAGTATTAAATCAAGCAATATACTTTCTTCACACCTCACTTTTCTACAAAATTTACTTGTACATTTTGAAGAATATTATAGAGTAGCTTCCGAGCGAGAATATGTTTTCATTTTAATTCATTTAAACGCGCACTCTTGGGCCCTACTAAGCCTAAAATTGTGTTGCAGTCTTGAGTCAGTATTTGGGGACGATCCCCCTAAACAAAATTGAGGGGGACGTATTTCCCCGTCCCCCCGGGATCGACGCCCCTCATAGTATCTTAGAGTGTGTGAGGGTCACGATGTGAATAGATAATGTTAGAATCATCAACAAAAAGGATAAAAGATAAGATATTAGAGGAATTTTTGAAATCATTTATGTATATACACAAAAGATACATGTCTAAAAGTACTGGTACTTGTAAACTTACATGTACAAAGCTCATATTAATAATCAATCTTTCGCTAAAAAACTTGAAAGTCCCTTGCAAGTCTCTAATGAGCTATGACTTTTCCTTCTGGGTACATTTAGTTTTTCATAAATATTTGATTATTAGCCATTGGAGAAGTATTTTGAGGGGTTAATGACTTTATTTAACATCTGCTTACTAACATTAAACAATTTTATAAACGCCCATCATCCTGTTTGCATATAAACATACCGAAATTGATACTTCAGACAGTTTTTATATGCTTACTCACTGTATAATTAACATAAACAATGTTATTAACACCCATCATCCTGTTTGCATATAAACATACCGAATTTGATACTTCAGACAGTTTTTAAAATCTGCTTACTCACTGTATAATTAACATAAACAATGTTATAAACACACATCATCCTGTTTGCCTATAAACATACCGAATTTGATACTTCAGACAGTTTTTAAAATATGCTTACTCACTGTATAATTAACATAAACAATGTTATAAACACACATCATCCTGTTTGCATATAAACATACCGAAATTGATACTTCAGACAGTTTTTTTTAAATCTGCTTACTCACTGTATAATTAACATAAACGAGGATATAAACAACCACCATCTTGTTTGCCTATATACCAACATACACTGTTGGTCATAAACGTGGATTAAATTGTTTACCCCATTTTATGGAATGATTTTGACACTGATGTATTCCTAATAGATCTAGATAATAGTATACATTCTTAGACTTTATTGAATAATAATTGGCGAGTGTTTGTTTTGCTCGCCTTTAAAGCATGTGTATGCTACTATATTTATCAACTAGGGGACCTACGTCATTAAGTCATAACTGGCAGTAATGAGGAATAATGCCTCACAAAAGGGCACTAATATAGCATATCGACACGGTTTTCATCCTGGGACCTCACAGTTACAAGGCCATTGCTTTGCCACTGAATCATGACTGTACGCGGCGGGGGCTAGGGAAGGGGACAACCAGGGGCGTCGCTAAAGGGGGGTGCGGGGTGTGAAAGGAAAAGAAAGGAAAGAGAAGAGAAGAAAGAAAGAGAAAAAAAGGAAGGAAAGGAAAGAAAGAAAAAGAAAGAAAAGAAAGAAAAGGAGAATAGGGAGAAGAAAAAAGAAAAAGGAAACAAAAGAAACGGGGGATGAAAAAGAGCAGAGAAGAGGGGTAAGAGCCTGAAAGAGGAGGGGTGTGAGTAAAAGAGAGAGGAGGTTGTTGGTTGGAGTCGTCTCGTCGAGGGAGCAAGAAAGATACGCATAGATATGTTGCCGTGTCGGGTCAGCTGTGTACTATCGTGTACTATATTAATGCGGAAGTTTGAAGTCGGTGAGATGTATTATGTCGGTCGGCCGGCAATGTTTTTCCCCGTACGAACTGTGACTTTCTTTCCGCTGTGACGACTTCGAGAGAAACTACAACTATAATATTTGTATTTTCTCGAAGTTTCACCTTCCTATGATATCAGCTAAATAAATTAGAGGTTTAAAATTTTCGGGAAAACTCAATACAGACAAGGATTAGGAGTCAAGAACGGTACAACAATTCGTCTTCTTTCTCTAATAATTTAAAGATACGTCAAAGAATCAGGGGGGGGGGGGGACAGAATTCAAAGTAGGATTCAAACACGAGAACGGTACAAAGAATCGTCTTCTTTCTCTAATAATTTAATGAAACGTCAAAGCTTCTGCGCTTCGCGCGGGAGAGGAAAAACTGAAACCAGACAAGGATTAAAAGTCGAGAACGGTACAACGAATCGTCTTCTTTCTCTAATACTTTAATGAAACGTTTAATCAAAACAAACACTCGCAAGTTTTTATTAAATAACATCTGAGAATGTATATGTATACTATACAGTTGGCTTGCAAGTGCACCATGTGAGAGAGAGAGAGAGAGAGAGAGGATTGAGGAGTCCTGAAAAGAACTCTCGGTAATCTTTCTTGAAGGTGTGTAGTCCTGAAAAGGACTGTTTGTTTAGTCTTGAAAAAGACTGTTGGTTATCTTTCTTAGCTTATAGTTCTGAGGAGAACTATAGTGCTTGGAGAGGATGAGTGGCGGGAGAGTGGCTCGACGTTTCGAACAGGTTGACTATCCGTCGTCATGAGTGTGTATGTATACTATACGTATACATGTATACTATTATCTAGATCTGTTAGGAATAAATCAATTGTCAAAATCATTCCATAAGTTGGGGTTACAACAAAATATTCCACCTTTATGACCAAAAGTGTAGATACTTCAGACAGGAAGATCATCCATGCATACTTGCCCTATTGCCAGGAAAAAATATCTAATCCTAGACCTTTTTATTTACAAATATTTTGGCAAACTTGTGCTTTTGGTGCTTTCATACTTTAGCCCATCGATTGAACTAATGACAATACTTGTATGTGTAAGATACAGAATCTGAGGACAATAACACAGAATATATAAAAATGAGTGAGTGAGGATAAAAATGCAATGATTCTGTATTGCTATCAACAGATGAAAGGGGATGGATGGATGGCTGTTGAAAGATACAGCATTCAGTAATGACTTTTTTTTTAATTGTAATAAACCATAAGATTGTATAAGGTTAGGTACAATGCATAGAGCTCTAAAAAAAGCCTCTTGCCTTGAAAATATGCATCTCTATTTCTCCTCTCTCTCTCTCTCTCTCTCTTTCTATCTCAATTCAATTCAATTCAATTCATTTTATTTTTGAACATCAAATAAAACATCAGATTGTACATTCGTAAATAACCACATTTGACAAAGAAAAGGAGGACAACAAAAATATTATTACATTGTGTGTACATGTCAGATGAAAACACATTGTATACCAAAAAATAACGATATGTATTTAAAAATTATGATTAAGCATAAGTATTAATAATTTTTTTTTAAAGTTTAACTTTAAACAAAGAAATGATTCTACATGAACAAAGAGTAGTATCAAGATTATTCAAGATTCGTGGCCCAGTATGTTTAAAAGAATTCAGGATTAGATTAGATGTTGCTATAGGGAAATGGAAATTATTTGATGAGCGAGTATTATACTGATGGAACTCAAAGTTGTATTGAAAAAGACTTATTTTATCATTAGGAGCATATCTATTTTAAACAGCATGCATAAGTGTAGCGATTTTAAATTGATTAATATCATAGACTGTCATTGTGTTTAATTTAAAAAATAAAGGTCTAGATGGCGCTAGATAGAGAGAATTAGTACAAATGCGGAGTGCTTTTTCCTGAAGTTTGTGAATTGGATCTAGTTTTGTTATTCCAAAACTAGCCCATGTACAGTATTCAATGAAAAGAAGTATCACGGAGTTGTATAGCATGACGAAGTTTTTTCAGGTAATATGGATCTTAATTTACACAGTATTCCAACATTTTTAGATATTTTCCTACATAATCGATGATTAAGAAAAGTTTGTTTGTCATCTAAAATAACACCAAGAATTGTCACTGTTTTCGTTGTATTCAAGACTGTCCTACCCATTTCTAATTTAACATCAGATATATTGTGAGAAATGTTTGGTTTTACAAAAATGCATGACATTAGTTTTACCGTAATTAATTATTAACTTATTAGCTTTAACCCAGGCTACCACCTTAGATAACTCTCTATTAGTTTCATACAATAGTTCATCAAAGTTACTATGTGAGGAAATAATATTGGTGTCGTCTGCAAAAAGTACAACATGGAAAAAGAATGATGCGTTACATAAGTCATTAACATAGAGAATGAATAAGAGAGGGCTCAGTATTGAGCCTTGAGGTACTCCACACTGGACCTTGGATTATGAAGATTAACAATTTGTATAAAGAGTAAATTGATATCGATCATTCGAATAACTAAAAAAGCAATCCAATGTTATGCTCCGAATTCCGAAGTATGATAATTTATGCAAATTTCTTTAATGGTCAATAACATCGAAAGCTTTAGTTAAATCCAAAAAATACCAAAAGAATAAAAATTACTTTGAAAGTAATTTAGAAGTACATTGTGTAAATCAATAAGGGCATGATCACAGGAATGGCCTTGTCTAAAAACCATATTCAGCATTATTTAATACGTCATGTTTATTTAAATTAAAAAGTGTTCTATCAATTAGATTGTTTATAATTTGCCATAATTTTGCAAGATTATTTTACTTACTTGTAATAATTCACAAAAAATATTTTTTCCGAGCTATTTTGATTGTAGTGTTTAAAACGTTACGATATCTTTTGAATTTGGTATGTGATTGAACATCACGTTTGACAAAAAATATCTTATATTTTCTATTTTTCTTGTTTATGCACTTTGATATTAAAGGAGATACCCATGGTTTCTTTGGAGTAGATTTCTTTTTACTATGATATTTCTTTAAACACTCTTTATCTACAGCTTCATTGAATTTATACAAAAATCGATTATAAGCACAGTCAACATCATCAAAACATCATTCCAACCAATCTTCGAGAGCTCTTTTTTCAAGGCATCGGTTGTTGTAGAATTTATACATCTCTTAGAGTAGTTGGATTGATGTGACTCAATGACATTCATATTAATATTATGTTAGTATAACAAAACAGGTAAGTGGTCAGTGGTATCATTATAAAAGATTACAGCTTTAACATTTTTATCACGCACATTGGTTACATTTTTTTTTTTTTTTTAAACCTGTATAACCTTCTATTCAATACAATTAATTTCGACGTCTTTTCAAAGAGTTAATTGTATAATGTTACACTTGTAGTATATTTCATATTATGTTCTAATCTTGTCAATTATGTGAATTCTTTTTTTGTGAAATGTGAAACAAATAAACTTGAAACTTGAAACTGCTTTACATCCCAAAAATTGGTTTAAAACTTTAAAGACTACATGGTCACAATTTTTTGGAAATACGTCAGTTTAAAAAAAGTTAGAGGCGATGTAGTGCTAACGCCCTTCTGTCAGCTAGGCGAAGACTCATTAATAGCTATATTAAAATCATGAATATTTGTATGTTGGTTTCTATATATAACGGCAACAATAACATTTTTACGTTTCGGTACATCGATTTCAATAAAAAGAGATTCCCACAGGTTGGGTGATAAGTGAAGATCTTAACTCTCATTGACATTCAAAGTCTGTCACTATGAAACAATGTGTAATTTTTTTTTTTTAATAGATGTGTTGCCGAAGCGAACACGAAGCGAACAAATTATGAATATTAAACAACGATATCAAAAGCGTTCGACTATATACTGAGGTTTTACTAAACCCATACACTGAAAATTGACAATGTAATTCACATATGAAATCATGGATTGCATCAAAAATTGTACACATACTTCTTGAATTGAAATGAATGACACTAAAATCAACTCCACTTGTCATTTCATGACATGTTCTAGGTTCTTCTGGTAGCCAGTATCTAATGTTTACATCAGGTATTTCAGTTTTTTATCGGGATCAGTATTATCATTTAAATCAACCAAAAAAAATTATCAGTATGTTCATTCAATCACTATTATCAATTAAAATATGTCCATCATTGAATAAATTACCAAACTCTAAATTAGAAAGAGTACTAAACGGAAATACGAAGTCACACACTTTTATCAGCAAGGTTCAGCACTCACACAAAAGGGAACAAAAATCAAAACCCTACAACAACAAACAATGAATTACTTAACTTATGAACAAGTTAAAAAAAGTACATCTAAAGTTCAGTTACAATCGAGCATTAAGAAAAAGCAAATGCAATGGGGTAAACAAAATGTATTAGTTTGAAAAAATTATTTTGTTTCCTATAGATTGTTTCATTGATTAATTATAATTTGTCCAGATCATTTTTCTCTCTAATCAGTTTCTTGTATTGTTTGTTGTCAGACCCGTTTACAAGGGCTATGATTCTGCCATCGCTAAACCCATGCTTCCGTTAGTTTGTGATGATTTTTGGTAGACCAGACCAATTCCTGATTACTAGCAGTTAGTGATTCATCAATTGCTAGGCCACTTCATTTCATCGTTTTGCGTGCTTTGAGTACAGCATCGCGAACTCGACCCCCCCCCCCCCTCTCTCTCTCTCTCTCTCTCTCTCTTCTATCTCTTCCTGTCTCTCTTTCTTTTTATCCTTTGGGGTGAAAGAAGGAGTGATGCCTGACAAATAAAGGGTTTTCATATTTGTCCGGCTTACTATACATGCATTTTTAAACGGTGATAGATAAACTCTATAGTGACTCTGACACACCCAAATAACATTTGAAGAATAGGCCTGTGCCTTTCTCCAAAATAATGTACCTTGAATTTTTTCCCCCTTTACAATCATGGTCATCATTTAGTTCAGTTCTCTTAAGTGTCCAAATGTTCCTTTTTTTCACTATATGTAATTTTCTCCAATATGCTCCGTTCTGGATACTTTGATTTAAATGACACCAGGTTCCAATACCTGTTGTTCCATTATACCCTTTCATTATCTTTGTTTACAGATACCCTACTCGATGGCCTAAATGAAGCCTGATTAAGATGAGCTAATATTTCGACAAAATGTTTGTATTGTTCATCAAAATTATAACAAACTTAATTAGAGTCTGCCCAAATCAAAGATAAATAATGATTGATCACTTCTGCCTCGTGAATCGAAAAGGCAATCTGGTTCAAAGTCCCTGATCATTGTACCTGATTAACGGTCGTATTTTACCATCGCCCGTATTGCGGTAGATAAAATACAAAACCAATTTCACTGCATTTTGCAAACCTATCAATCGAGATTGTAAACAAAATGACGTTTTTATAGCTGTACTTGACATGCCTTAATGGTTCAATGTTTTGTTACAGCATGATTGCTAATCAAACGTCAATGTGATTACCTTTCTAATTAGTACTTTACGAGACTCATTTTATCGTCCACGCCTTCCTCTCTATATGATTGTTTGATTGGATCTCGTGCCTAACTCCCTTTCACCGCTCCACTCAATATTTCTTGAACATTAAGTTGTGCTTATAATTATGACGATTATTGTTTGTTCTATGTATGATTTAGGTGACGATTACATGTCATGTTGAAAATTTAAATATGTGGATGATGTACAACACACAAATGAGCATCAAATCTAATTAGGCATCACCCACAATTTGTCAATTTTGTTTGACATGTATTCAGTTACATTACAATGAACTATTGAATGAAATGAGGACGCGAGCTCGAGCTTTGCTTGTATGACGACCCCTTTTTTGCTAGTATGATTTTATGTGACCACACATGTTGAAATTTCATAAAAGATGTGCGTTGATGTATATGGATAATAATGTACTCTCCCCGAAGACTATTACGAGGAAAGCAGAGATTTTTTTCGAAGCACAGCCAAAGAAATGACGATGCCGAAAACCTTAACCAATTTGTAAACATTGCTGCTGTCTTCACTGTGGTCAGTTGCGGTATTGCTGAGTCTGTTCTAAGGTCAGAAATCATGGAGAACACCAACGCTTAAAGCATGTTCAGACGACTTCAATAGTGGTCAGTGTGGGAGGCTGATCTACAGTATCACCACTTTCAATCATGAATACGACACAACCGATGACGAAACAATGTGTTATATTCAACTCTACAACTGTTGATTATGGTCTATCTTCCGAAACCCACGTAGGATTCTGTGAGAACACTACGATCATTTTAAACTTTTCCTGGTGCCCGATGGATTGGTCATGGTTGGTCATTCTACAGCTCACCTCGGCATTCCCATCCCCACGCCAGTGTACATTCCTAAGACCTGGTTGAGTGAGGTCTACTGGAGACTTGTCTTCACGCGAAGCCTACTCTGGGCATCCATGACGGTATCAGCGTACCTCCTGATGTCTATATCTGTAGAACGGTACATTGCAGTGGTCTATCCTCTTCATTTCAAGCGCCTCATCACTCGACGACGTGTTTCGACCCTCATCGTTATCATCTGGGTCCTTTCCGTCTTAACTCAACTGTTCACCTTCTTCGCTCATTCTGTTCACACCTTTACCAACACGTGCAAGGATCAGTACATAAACCGCTTAACACAAATCATAGTAGCTTTCTATTGGTTCTGCCTCCTCCTCGTTGTCCCTTGTCTCACCATGCTAATTACCCAGGTTCTAATCGCTCGCAAGCTTAGTCACCGCTCCAACCAATTTAGAGGCATGACCAACAGCCCAAATGGGAAACAAACGCCATCTTTCCACATCGTGGCCAGAAACCACGTTCTGAAGATGATGCTGTTTGTCATCCTCGTCTATCTTGTCTGTTGGACTCCAAACCAGATTGCCTATCTGGGTTATAACATTGGTTGGGTTCCTGAATCTTACCTAAATAGTCCTGTCCATTCCATGCTTACATTTCTTGGCTTCTACAACTCCTGCGCGAACCCAGTCATCTACGCAGCAAGGTATCCCGAGTTTCGACAGGCTTTCAAGGAAATGCTCAATTGCAACTCCACCAAAAACACTCCACTCTTTGTTAAAAGAGATGTTGTCGAGATAGGCACCGTGGGACGTCAGACCATCGACGGCCAAATTTAGCCAAAAGTGAGGTTGGAATCCAGCCTTGGATAACTCAAACTCAAACTATGGAATAAGAGGAAAGCCTTGGAGTGGTTTAGGAACTACCTCCACAATATAAAACAATATGTAGTAATCGCAGGTATTAATTCTATTGACCGCGGTGTACCTCAGGGCTCAATTCTAGGCCCACTATTGTATATTATAGATATATTAATTACTTCTACAGGTCATCAAATATTTTGTCTATTATTCTCTTTGCACACGATTCTGATAGTTTCTTTTCACACAGAGAACCTGGGATTTTACCCACAACAATTAATATGTAAATGAAAGATATAACACATTGGATCAGAACTATACTATTTAATTATCACTTAATTTATTGAAAACTAAATATATATTGTCTAGTAATATAAAAGATGCAATATTAACTAGAATTCACTGTTATTGAAAGGGTTTCTACCACAAAAAGGTTATCATGGAAACCACATATTGGTATGGGGCTTTCACATATACACTCCGGGGCCCGTACGGCGAGTAAAAACAGACATTTTGTGGGAATTCTCGGCCAATGTCCGTCCGGTTGCTGTAAAGTTCCTACGGGCGCCGGGACAGTTTTTGAAGCCGTACGGGCGCCGTGGTGTTGAGTTGGCTGCTCCCAATTCTCCCGGCGTTTTTATTTGACCGTTAGGCCGTAGAAATCCCGTAAAGGGCCGGTAGGACACCTTACGGGTTCCATGCGGGCTCCGGACGTGCCTGGAGGGGGGGGGGGGGGGGTAAATTCTCATGAAAAATCTTTACGGGCGCCTTGCGTTGCTCAAGGGTTCCGTACGTGTACCCTACGGCTCCCTCACGGGCCCCTCAAGAGCCCCAGGTGATATGCACAACTACAGGCGTCTGCCGTCAGGGGGCCAATAAAATGAACATTGCCCGTGCGCGTCCCTCACGGCGGCATCTCGAAATGTACAACGCAGTTTTAAATACAGGAGGTGCGGATACCAGAGGACACATACAGAGTGAGTCAGAAAAAATGTCCCACTTTTTAAAAGTTGTATTGTTTGAAGTATGAATAATAATCATGAGTTTCACAGGCACACAAATGAGCATTCCATTCCCAACAAGGCCCACCCAAACTGTTACTTTTTGTCGGGAATTCTCCTCATCGTTCGAAAAGGTGAGTGGCCGCTGTCCTCTTGGTGCGTATTGGTGGATGTTGTACTTCATGATGATGATGATGATGATGATGATGATAATGATGATGATGATGATGATGATGAAGATTAAGATGATGACAATGAGTGAATTCAAGTTGGGTGTTAGTGTTAGTGTTAAGAGCAGTCAAAAGCTCTTAAATCGAGCGAAAGATTAGCTGATGAAATTAAGAGCCCGATACCGATATCAAAGTCGATAGCTTAACACCAGCTGTGACGTCACCACATACTTGATTTCACGACGATGATTTAAAGATAGTACATCAAAACTAAAGATATCATGAAAAGTACAGAATAAATTTACACCTATTTCTCCGGTCTTATGAAAGAACTCATTTTACACAAAAGAATATATGAATTACCTGTTTCACATATTTTCATTTGATCGTCAGATAATAATTGGAGTCGTTCGTGCGTTGACTGTTGTGCGGTACAACACTAACACCGAACTGGAAATCAACATTTGCTTAATCCCTAGGGGCTAGTGTTAGTGAATAGGACATTTGTACGTAAAATATTAACACCAGCCACAAAGGTCGGTTCAGCAGACGACAATTTTGCAAAATCGATAACACTAGCTACCGGAAGTTGATGATATTCAGAGGTCAAAGCCTTAACACAAGCTTATTTCCATTTAGGTGTTTAAGCTGGTGTTAGTGTTTATCAAAAACTAACACCAGCCTTAAACACCCAACTTGAAATCACTCAATGATGATGATGACGACATGATGGTGGTAATGAATGTGTACAAAAGGGAAAGATTTGAAGGGTTATGCCACTTAAACATTCAGCGATCTTGATAAAAATCAATGCTCAATCGGAAAAGGGGTATTTATGAAACAATTGTCACCGTGTGTGCCGTGTGTGCATTTTTGGTGCGTGTGTGTGTGTATATGTGTGGGTGGTGTGTGTGCGCATGCGCGTGTCTGACTGTCTTTGTTCAATGCACTGTTTTATTCCTCACCGGGTAACTTGGCGCAAGTGAGATCTGGCAAAGATCTTGTAAAGATTGTCTGATATTCAGTTATGCATGCAGAGTTTCAAATAATAAACGTACCTAAATGTACTGGGAGGTTAACTCTATCAAGATATATCATGAAATCCATGATTAAATATTCATACTTCAAGCAATACAACTTTTAAAAAGTGGGACATTTTTTCTGACTCACTCTGTAGTTCAGTGCACCGCACGGCACCCGGCCGGGCGCCTTGAGGACCACGGCCGGGCCCCGGGAGGGCACCTTCCGGGAGCTATCGGAACACCTGCTCATCAGACGGAGCCCGTAAGGTTAGTGGCCGGCACTAGGCCGGCACCCTGCCGGCACCCTTACGGGCGCCTTGCATTTCACTCGACCAATTTTCTCCGGGCACCTCCCGGGCGCCGCAGAATATTGTGACCACACATGCCGTAGACATGAAAATCGGACGGTTCCCGTACAGTCTCTAATTCCACGGCAAGCCGCCGGGTAGGGAAAATCGTAAGGGGCCCGGTTTATATGTGACCTAGGCATACATGTGTAAAAAATATTCCAGAAATATTGGTATATTTATCAAAGTACTTTTTCGGTCACATATATTTTTGAATTTATACTCTACTTTAAATTTGTTCTTTCTTATATTATGAAATTTTAGCCTGGGGCAACTGTGCAGGCTCGTTATTGGACAGAATCTTTAATACTTCTTCAGAATTTTTTTTTTTTATTATAAATCATTTAGACTCTCCAGCACATACAGATATACTCTTTTACTCGAACAAAATTGTACAGATACGTGAACTGTTTTCATATGAGGATATTTATGTAGAGGTGTTGTGGTTGAGTGGATACGTCGCCGGACTGTCGATCACAAGGTCCGCGGTTCGAGTCCCGCCGCCGCACTACTGTCCTTTGATCTACATTTACCACACTCCACCCAGGTGAAGTAAATGGATACCTGGTAGGAATTTATTCCTTGAAACGCAGCGCGCGTAACAGCTGCACTGCTAAAGCCAGGGTAATTATGCTGCATTATGTAGAGCGCTTAGAGACTTCTGATAAAGTAAGTGTTAGGCGCTATATAAGCAAGGATAATTATTATTATTATTATTTATGCTGTCGATCAGTAGAAATGAGTAACGGAAGTTATTTTAGCAATGTTAAAGGTAAAGACCAGTATTGGAAACGCCCCAATTTAAAAAAATGAAATGGAAGCTCTCATTACCAATCATGTGAAAGAATATGTTTTTTTTTGGAAACGCTCCAATTTCAAAAAATAAAATGGAAGCTCTCATTACCAATCATGTGAAAGAATATGTTTTGACTAATACATGATGATAAAAAAATTGCCGGGAAACCGCCTACTAATTGATATATTTGGTAAATTTGTTTCTCTCATGGTTTGTGAGAGATATAGGGTAGTCCCATATACATCTTTCTGTGTATAGTGCTTGTAACTTTACGAAGAATGGGCCAAATTTCTTATCATTTTGATGATTCCAGAACCTTGCAGATGCTAGATGCTAGATGATCAACCTTTTCTGATCGATTCCACAACGTTTCTTTCACAATGCAATCGCTTGACCATAACTGGTCTTTACCTTTAAGGGAAAATATCGAATTACACAGTTACCCCACTATTTGAGCGGGCTCCTATCACCTTTCAAAAATGAGAAACCTACTTGCGAATATTTTGTTTTACTTTTACAGAACACAGACTTTGGAGTTCCCTTCCCAGATAATTTTAAAGAGAGACCCACTTAATACGGTTTCAGAAATGCATTTAAACGTAATTTTTCTCCAGCAATACGACAAATGACTGAAATAAACAACCGTTTGTTATTTTTACTTTTGTTATTTCATAGATGTTCGCTTTTCCATCTCGCACCCATGCCTAACATTTCTAGAGAATTTATTC
Organism: Strongylocentrotus droebachiensis; assembly: GCA_035222895.1. Taxonomy (NCBI): domain Eukaryota; kingdom Metazoa; phylum Echinodermata; class Echinoidea; order Camarodonta; family Strongylocentrotidae; genus Strongylocentrotus; species Strongylocentrotus droebachiensis. The sequence continues at coordinate 34,736 of JAVYIG010014096.1, forward strand.
AGTCCCATCTTACGTTATACTACTATTATCTTTCTTCTTCGCTTCATTTCTCGCTTCATATCTCTGCCTCCCCCCCCCCCCCCCTCTCCCCCCCTCTCTCTCTCTTTCTCTCTCTCTTTATCCATATACCCACCTATCCATCTATCTGTATATCCATCAATCCTTGTGTCGTCCCCCTCCCCCATCTCTCTCTGTCTCTCTCTCTCTTTCCACTTTTAACCAACATGTTGTATTTTTTTTATTCATCTTTTTTGTCTCAGTCTAGTGTATATATATTCTGGGTTTGTCTATATAGTTTAATTCATTGAACCTACACGCAACAAGCCTGGCTTTTAAGTAGGTGTACTTTTCATTTCCTGTATTAATACAGAACATACTTTCTTGTTATTGATAACTATGATTTAGATTTATTTATTTCCATATTACTTAAGGAAACGTTAATGTTGTATAAAATGTATTATACTTTGTAAAGTTTGCATGAAATATGAATTAAAAGGCAACCAATCAATCAATGTAAGAAATGGTAGGTTCTAAGGGCTTTCTTAAAAGTATCCAGAGAAAATATATGTCTAATGGTAATGGGTAGAGAGTTCCACAGAGCAGGAAGTGTTGCCATGAAGGAGATGTTTCCGTGTGTATTCATGTTATACAGGTGTACAGTCAGAAGATGTTGTGATGATGATTACAGAGTACGTACTGGAGTATGTTTATGAATAAGTTCTTATATAATAGATGTACCACAGACTTGGAATCACAAAAGAAAAGTTGCAGGGAAAATACCTTTAAGTTATAGATTTGTATTGGTTTTAAATCAAGTTTCAAGATAAAGTTTAGTTCAGAAACTTCATATTTCCATAAAAAGATGTATGCAACACACATTACAGCCTACAAATAGAATAAAGATTTAAATAAAATACATATAATTTTTACAATAATAATACTAATTGTCATCGTTATCATAATATCAAAAGTAATAGGAATAATAATAATCATTATAACAATATATTAAAAGAATTACCGGTGCTGAATAGAGCAACGATTCTGTTTTACTTCTTGTTCTTGTTCCTCTCGTTATATATTCATAAGTTTGTATTTCATATTTCCTCTAGTTTATTGCTTTAGGTTCAATACGTTAATAATGTACAGATATATTGTACCTTCTTGTATATTCGTATTTGGATTTGCATGTATAGCGCCATGAACGTCATGCCCGACGGACCTGGTGCGCTTTATAGGAAGCCACCATTATTATGATTATTATTTGAAGTATAATATATGGTAAACATCAAGATGTTACGAGGGAAGTGTAGATATGACAAGGCAAAAACAAACATGAACATGTGAGGAGCCTAAATGAAAAGTAAAGCACATGTACAGAGTAGTATTATAAAGTCTGATTAATGTTCAGTAAAGGGCGTAGAGGAAAAGCAGTACCGAATACAAGAAACGTACAGGGAGAACGAACCTCGGAAAGTATATAACCTTTGGACATGCATACAGCCTACATGAAACTATTTAATATCATCAATTCAATAGTCAAGATACTTAAAGAAGTGAAACTAATCGAAACTCGGGTATTCGTTATCTGGAGACAATTTCTCACGATTCTTCATTGTTACGTTACCACACTCTTTAAAATAGTATCGTTTTCAAATACTATAATCAAAGCAAGCTAACTCCTCTAAGATACATTCAGGAAGCTGTAATCTATTTCCTTCTTTCACTCATCCATTTTATATCAATTGATTTTCTATTAAGGGGAATACTGTAAGGTACAGAACAAGACATTTCCATTCTTAGAATTTCATTTGGTGATAAAGAGATCCCGCAATCACTAATTCTATAATTCGTTTAAAAAAATTGTTACCACATCTATTTAGATTTACCCATCAGGATCTCAAGGGAATCGTTTTTTCAAATAATTAATTTTTCAACCACCTTAAAATATATTGACAATTATATCCCTATCAAGTATCTCTTTGCACACAGGTCATACACAAGCATACACGCGCACACACATACTCTCTTTCTCTCGCTCGGTCTTTTTCTCTTACTTCCTCGATTTCTCTTCTCTTTCTCTTTCTACTTCTCTCTCTCTCTCTCTCTCTCTCTCACCCTCTTACTTTCTCTTTCTTTCTCTCTCTCTCTCTTTTTCTCTCACACATATACATACACGCATACACACGCGCACGCGCACACACACATACTGAGAACAGGTTTCAGAATGAACAACATGTATAAACGATATCCTCTTAATAATATTTTATTACTTTACATTAAGTTGTAACTTACACATCATTAATCAATTTCATTCGCTATATTACGAAGTTTTGGTATGGGGTCATGAATTTGGTTCAAATGAACATATTAGAAGCAAATGCGATCCTACAATATTCAGTGATCGTTGTCGCGGTTGAAATCGAGTCTAAAGTTAGGAAATTTGGAAATAATGAATTCTTTATGTTGTATAGCTCCCTCTCAAGGCCAAGATATTAAGTAAGCTATGAAACAATGTTTCTTGACTAAAATCGACCGATTAGCTATTCCCGTTTGGAAATTATATATCACAACTACATTTTCTGAGATTTTCATGGTCGCTGCTACTATTGTACGGCCGTAGGCGCTATTTGAAATTCATCCAAATTTAACTGGAGCACCGGTAAATTGTTATATTCAATTTTCTCGAAAGCAGAAGCGTTTTAGGGATTAAATTTTCTAGTGCTTATAATGCATCCACAGGGGCATCCAAATATATCAAAATTGTAAAGAATCACTATCCACCAATTTTCAAAATTTCCCAAAACTTTGTATTACCTTTAAGAAAATATGTTATCTCTCTTAACATCAATTGTTAAGTTTTAACAATATAAGTATTAATCATCAATGATAAGGTTTGCATATATTGTAATCTAGAGCTATCCATCTACTACGACAACCTTTATTTGGAGCATATGGACACATAAAATGTAATATTGAGTACTGATGAAGCTACAGTGCGTATACATTTATCCATTCATTCATACATTAATTTATACATCGATTCATACATTAATTCATACATGAATTCATTCATTAATTCATGCATTATTTCGTACACTAATTCATACATTAATGTTACTACAATTCCTGTAATGATTGAGCGCCTTAATTATCATGGTAGCTCGGCTAAAGCCGGGGTAATAATATGATTACAGGGCCCTAAGGGAGAACAATATTAATACTGATTGGGTTACCCTAGGTTATAGAATATATAATTATTATTATTATTAATATTATTATAATTGTAATTCTTATTTCATTATATGCTTTACATATATAAAAATAAAACATTGTAATTTTTACAATACTGAATATTGTTTTACTTCTAGTGATATATTTATGAGGCCAAGATTGAAGTTCCAATAAATATTGTATACATACGAGAGGGTTATGAAACATCCCAATACGCGTTACATAACATTTGAAGGGACATGTTTGTATTATTAAAGACTGTCATTGTTCATATAATCCTGTCTTAAAGGTAATACAAAGTTTTGGTATGGAATCATGGATTTGGTTCAAATGAACATATTTGAAGCATATGCGATCCTACAATATTCAGTGATCGTTGTCGCGGTTGAAATCGAGTCTAAAGTTATGAAATTGTAAATAATAAACTCTGTATGATGTATAGCTCCCTCTCCAGGCTAAAATATTAATAAAGCTATAAAACAATGTTTCTTGACTAAAATTGACCGATTGGCTATTCCCGTTTGGAATTTATATATCACAACTACATATTCTGAGAATTTCATGGTCGCAGCTTTCATTGTACGGCCGTAGGCGCTATTTGAAATTTATCAAAATTTACCGGGAGCACCGGTAAATTTGTATATTCAATTTTTCTCGAAGGCAGAAGTGTTTTAGGGGCTAAATTTTTCTAGTGCTTATAATACATCTACAGGGGCATCCAAATATATCAAAACTGTAAAAATCACTATCCACCCAATTTTCAAAACTTCCCAAAACTTTGTATTACCTTTAAACCGCTCGAAAAAATCAAGAGTAAAAAGATTCATCAAAATGCGTTGGAAATAAATGAAATGTTTTATTTGTGATTCTACTCTTATAAGGTGCGTTCGAGTAAATTTGAAATAGTAAAAACGTACCATAATCATTGCAATACATCTAGGATTACTTAGTCTGTTTAAGTCACTGTCGCAGACCAACAGCGATAAGTCTCGTACGACAATGTGTTAGACGATGTCGTAGTAGAAAACATTGATTTAATCTGATGATACATTTGCAATCATACGGAAATGTTAAATATGCTATTTCTCGCATTTATCAAAGACGAGATATCTAGGAAAAGGAATTGCTCAAAAAATATTATGGTCGTTGCACTCTCCAAAAAATTCCATCCTTTTTTTTAATATTTTTAACATTTCAGCTCATAAGGATATTGAGGCTACCCCTGCTTACCCTGACGACCACATAGTCATATTGGTCACATTCTTCTACTCGTTAGGGATCAAGTCAGTGGTTTTGAGATTAATCGTTAGATATTTCGTCAATTCATCAAAGAAATATTCCTGTCCCCTCACGTCCTCAGTCCAATAGAGGTAGGGTCTGCCGTCACTGAGATACAACCTCGCCAGAAGAAGGTATCTCATCATCTGGGATGTCTTCGATGAAGACCGCGACTACGAACTCAGTTTGGGTGTCACTCACATGGTCCATCGCGGTGCGGACCTTGAGCATGAACCAGCGATCGCGCACGGCGGCTCTGCTTAGTAGAATGACGGTCTTGTAACTCCGCCTCACCACGTAGTCAATGGAATCCAAGTAATGCATACCTGGCACTAGGTCTTTGTCACCAAAGACGTTCCTCTTAAACTGCGGGAGTCTTTCTTCGAGAGTTGGTAGAAGATGTTCGGGAACCCACTCTTCGTCATCGTCGTAAAAGATGATATTCATGTCGAACTCATAATCATTGTGGTCTCGAGCGTCTCGCATCTCTTATACCAATGGCCGCTAATTTCAAGAGAAAGAGTTTGTGCCTCAACTGCCATCGATAGTGATGAACGAGTACGACGATGACCACGAAGGACATGACGGCAAGGGAAGTCAAGTATAGAGGGCAATGTTGGGGCTACAAAGCGTTTTGGAGTCAAAATCAAACAGCGGTTTCTCGCGAAGAGGCTCTAAAGACGCTGAGGAACAAATAGTTATATTCTTGTTCATGAGTAAAAGTGGTCCGCTAATCCAGGCAAAAAGCCAACTTAGTTCACAATTGCATTCAAGTGGGTTCCCTGAAAGATCGACAGATGTATGAGAAGGCCCAATCAGTTTGAAAGTACTTTGGTTAAGTCTTGTTAATTTGTTTTCTGATAACAAAAGTGTTGTCAGCCTGCTATTGTTCAGAAACAGGTTTTTATCGAGGTATGTCAAACGGTTATCATGGAGATCAATATTTGTAATTTGTCCAAAATGTTTGAATATGTCAATAGGAAGTTGTTTTATATTGTTTCCCCTTAAGTTCAGCACCCGAAGGAATTTCAACGCCTCCAAGGCTAATGGATGAAGCAATGGTATTTGACAGTCTTCCAAACTGAGATTTTGTAGAGCAGACAGTGGTTTAAATGATAAATAACCTCCCCAATCATATATTGAGCCGATTGAATTTTCACTCAGATCCAATGTCGTCAGACTAACCAGTCCATCGAAAAGAGAGATATTTCCCGGAACTCTAAATTTCTCAAGCAATGTCTTTCTTATGTTCAAATGCACAAGATATTGTAGACTTTTGAAGGGATAGAGAGTCATACAAAACAAAGTAGGGTTATCGTTAAGGAAAAGAGATATTAAGCTCGGAGTGACGAAGTCCATATTAAGGATATTACATTGTGACAAATTGATAGTTTCAATTTGTTTTAGTCCCATAAATGACCTTCTTTCCAGGGTTGTAAGAAGTAAGTTTGAGTGCATGTCTAAAACCGTTAGATTTTGCAAACCGAGAAAAGCGAATCGGGAAACTAACATCAAAAGATTACGGGAGAGATCCAACTCAGTTAAACCTATTTTCCATGGACGATGGTAGGTGTTTATATATCTTATCATATTTTTGTCCAATTTCAAAACCCTGATATCCTGCATGTTTTCAAAAAAATCTGGTTCGATCGTTTCGATATAGTTGTAACTGATATGAAGTAATCTGGTACGCGTCAAGTTCGAGAAGACGAATGGATAGAGGGCGTGTATTTCGTTCAAAGAGATGTCAAACAATGAAAGAGAATGACCCTGCAGCGGATCAAAGAAATCTGTTGGAATTTCACTAATAGTATATGGGAGTCTAAATTGCTCTATAGTCGACCGTGAGATGCCAATGAATATATTTCTCAACACCTTGAATGACAAAGGAAAGATCCGACCCACAGTGAGCTGACATTCAATGATGCGATCACATAGGGATCGACTGATATGATAGGGTTTCCAGTTAGATCCAAAGTCTCACTGTGACATGAAAATTCGAAATCCTCCTGGGTGATGTGCGTAAGACCATTTGAACTCAAATTAACACGCTTAACCCTGCCACAACCACTGATGTTAATGAAAGTAAGATTGTTGTCGTAAAGGTTTACACTTTCTAAATCCGGGGTCCATTTTAGCGTATCGTTGGGTAGTGATTTCAATGTTGAACTCTCTAAGTTTAGAACAGACAGTTTCTTGGCCCCCCTGAAAAGACCTGTGTCGGGAAGCACAAGATCAAAGTTGAAAGATAAATTTAAAGCCTGCAATTCTTTAAGAGGGTAAAAAAGTCCTAGATTCAATCATCCTGATGTCGTTCCTGGAAATATCCAATAGGGTAATGCGAGGGTATCTTTTTAAACGAAGAGTTTAAGAGAGAGGTGAGTTTGTTGGAACTCAGCTTCAGAACTTCAGTGTTTTCCAGGAAGATTTTGAGGGACAGAATCCAAATTTCTGCCATCACAATCAGTTTCCTTCAGCTTAACGTCCTCGCGACAGAGCGATCTCTTCAGATCCCACGGTGTTATGGGAACAGTATCTCCATGCAGGGTTCGGATACAGAAGAAGATGATCAATGGAAGAAGTACACGGTGTTCGAAAGCCATAATGCCTGATTTTGGATTTCTGAAAGAAAAACATATAGGGTCAATTTATCTCACTAAGTTGTTATATCTTGTGTTTGTTTGCTGTTTAAGCGATTGCACCCTCGACAGATTAATGTAGCATGCAGGAATCATATTTTTTCTGAATTTGTGAAAAGGCTGGTAACGTTGGTAGAAGAGCCTCATGCATGTTGTCTTCTTCTTCTTTATCATCATCTTATACTACTACTACTACTACTTCTACTACTACTTCTACTACTACTGCTTCTACTAATATTACTACTACTACTACTACTACTACTACTACTTCTATTACTACTACTGCTGCTGCTGCTACTACTACTGCTACTACTACTACTACTACTACTACTACTACTTCTACTGCTGCTACATCTAATAATAATAACTGCTGCTACTACTATACGAGTACTATATTGCTACTAGTACTGCCTCTATACTTGCTACTAATACTAACGCTTAAATATCTTCGTAAACGAAATTTTGTCGTTTTGTTTAGGTTCATATGAAATATTTTTCAGGCTGCAATTTCAAGTTTACTTTGGATAACTTTAACTTCATAAGCTGACCACACAACGTATTATCAAATGAGGCGACACAATTATAGAGTAAAACTGGAGAAGAAAACTTTTAAGCATTTTACCTTAACTTTGCACGACCCCAGTAGTTTGACGCTCTAGAGTATTAAGATCCCTCGCAATGGATGGTTGGTTGTAAATTAAATATGGTGCTGAACATGCGCTCCAAAATAAGATCCTTCGCAATGAATGGTTGGTTGTAAATTTGATATGGTTCTGAACATGCGCTCCAAACTATTCATGTTTTAATGTATATCCTCGACGAGGTGAGAAAGAGATCATCTAAATATGGTGGTATATAATAACTGAAGTGTCTTTTATAGTCATCACTTTATAAAGCGAAACTATAAGCATCCACTAAGGTTTCATTAATGCCTCCGTCCAGTAGTTTGCAAAAGCGCACTAAGTTCGCTTTTGCAAAAAACGACGGAAGGCAAAGAGGATGGTAACTTGAGATGAAAATCGATCTGCGCATGCTCATCCCAAAACTTCCATTCTTATGAAACATCATAAGTACATGTAAAGTCCTAATACGAAAAGATTTGATTTAGCTCAATTTAAATTGGATCTCTGTAAAGTTCATTGGGATGATTGTACTTTCTGACCCTGGTCCAATCAGTGCTTTTGAAAAATGGAGCTCTAAGTTCAATTTAGTTTTAAATAAACATGCTCCATTAAGAAGAAACAGAATTCGTCATAAAGATTCACCATGGATGAATAATGAAATTTTAAGTAGAATGCGAGAAAGAGATCGAATGAAAAGAAATGCGAAAGGATCAGGGTCATCTAATGACTGGGTGGTGTATAAACAAATAAGAAATTATGTCACATCAATGATTAGGGAATCTAAAAAGAGATACGTTTCGGAAAGCATTTCGAATAATGAAGGTAAATTAAATGCAATGTGGAAATCATTGAGACGTATCATACCTAAAAAAAAGTCAATGATAGCGGTTTTCAAAAGATAATTATAGACAATAAAGAAA
>JAVYIG010014097.1:0-43425 GCA_035222895.1 Strongylocentrotus droebachiensis
GCTTATAGTATCACTGGATTCATTTACTGTTCCACACATTAAAGTGCACATTCTTCACTCCTTGGGAGCATTCCAGCTCGAACTTCAATTACGTTTACATCCTATACCAGGTTCCCATGTAGATAAATGCCTTGCCCAAGGATATAAGTGACGTGCCGGGGCCCAAACCCACACCTTTTGTTTTTCGAGTGTTTCCATGCTAATCCAACTACAATTAGTGATTCCAGTGGTTAAACCACTTCACTAATAGTAAAATGAGTGGATTTATTTCCCCAATTCTAAAATAAAGTCCTTTCGAGTAGAGATCGTTTCGTAGTCGAGTGGTTGACTTGGAATGCCAAGGTCGTCGTTTGTAATCCTGGCTCGTCATTTATTTATTTCATTATGAGCAAGGGATTTTAGTTACTTACGTGGGTGCCTATAGATGCGTACGTAGTCTAAAGATAATAGGGACTTTTAGATTGAGTGGACGAGAACACGACGAACGCCGACTGATCATGCGTGGTAACGTACTCAACTGCTCATGTTGACTACAATTAGAAATATTTTAGATTGCACTCGACGATATACATACATGCAGATGACAAAGAAAGAGGACAAAATATACAGTTCCTTATTCTACCCTCAACAATAGGCCACTTTCGTAATGTAACCAAATTTAATGCATAAGTGTTTGTGAAGTGCCTCAATACAAATTATTTCATTCACCTGTTAGGAATAATAGTATTTCAATAGTCACAATGCAACTGCATATATTAAGTGTTGCTAGGTAGGCCAAGCCATCATGTTTGTCCAACCTGGCAACAACTTATGTATGCAGTTCGGAATCTGTCTATTGAAATACTATTATTCTTATCAGGTGAATGAAATAATTTGTATTGAGGCACTACACAAAGACTTTAATATGCATTAAATTTGGTTACATTACGAAAATGGCCTATTGCTGTGGTAAAACATCCCTCCACTGCTATTTGTAAAAATGTGTAGAACAGGTGAATATGCATGTGACACCTGTTCTACACATTTTTACATAATAGCAGGGAAGAGATGTTCCTTTGTCTACCTGAGGAACTGTATATTTTATGCGCACGCGGCATATACTAGTACCGGTACTAGATTTAGGAAAATTAAGGTTGACACATTCTCGATCGCCGACTAAGACGACGTGAAGCATGCGCAGTGCCTTAAAATGACGTCACACGTTGCAGTCAAAGCTGTTAACGTGCAAATCTAAAAGTCCCTATTTTGTCCCTTTTATGGCCAACATCAAATTCTGTAGAACATTGCAGGAATCATGAATATTATAATGTTAGCAACGCCCTAGTATTACAATTATGCAGGGAAATCCGTTTACTTTCTAGAATTCACTGTCAGACATTATTTCAGTGCCTGACCGACTTCTTTTTTTTCTTTGGTAATAAAATACATAAAATGAGCTGTAACAGGTACATGCAGCATTTGTCTACATAAATAACCCACTTCTTGTAATGTCCCAAAATTAAATTGATTGAATCTTTGCGCAGCACAAAACAGACGACTATTTACATAAGTGATCGCAATCACTTTATCACTTATGTCGATTTGACAACTATCGTGGTCATTTTCCCACAAAAAGACATTTTCCACCCCTTTTGTTTCGAAGGAAGTTATTATATTGGAATGTAACCTTTTAATTCGTTTGGCCTGCAAATGGGACATATACCTTAAATGTGCAGAATAGTAATCATATCCAGCGGCGTGACGTCATTAAGCGCTGTATAAACGCGGAATATTATTATCATTAGTATTATTATTATTATCATTTTTATTATTATTATTATTATCATTATTATCACCATTATCGTTATCACTGTTGTTGTTAGCGCTTTGACCGATTATGTTAAAGGTTTTCTTACATTACCGTGCGTCCCAAAAAAAACTATACACTTTTGAAATGGCTGCCGAATAACAAAAAATATATGATTCTGGGGGATAAGTTTTATATGTATGGAAAGCTCATTAACTTAACTTTCGTATGACACCAACAGTCCAAAAATAATTCATGCTTGGGTGAGCACTGCTCACTTTTGTAAAGGGTATGAAAATTAGGTTGCGCAAGAATTAGCCTTCCAATATGTGAGAGGTAAATCCTTTGGAGCTTTAATACAACATTGAGGGTGAAATGATACATTCATGCTTTACTGAGTGAAATTCATGGTTTATAAACCAAACTTGTATGCATGAGTGAACAGGAATTGCATTTTTTATTGTAGCATTGTAACTTTCCCTGGTAGACTCAGTGGTGTGTTCATCGGAGACAGGATGGGGTGATGGTACATGTTGTAATTTCCATGTTTTCCATACATAGAAAACTTTTCCTCCACAATCGTATATTTTTTTATTCGGCAGCCATTTCAAAAGTGTATAGTTTTTTTGGGGACGCACGGTATAGGCCTATGATTGTTATTATTCGTATTTGATACAGCAAGGCCACGTCTTGTGAAGAAATGCGGTTGACTCAAATCAATCGCGAGTCTTCCGATTAATGGCAAGTTTGCAGGTATGTACATAATTGCGATTGATATCAATCACTAATAAGTTGCGATTCATATCAACTCTTTGTTGATCGAAGACGGGGCCCATGTGCGTGTTAGTAGTTTTGGTCCCATCAACCGCCATGTGTGAACGCTCACCTTCCATCCATGGCTTGTGGTCGACGAACCATATTGCATGAATGAGAAAAGTAAATCGATTCATTTCAAATCAATCTAACACGAAACCATTTGGCATTCAATATTGCATGCTGGTAGGTTATGCATGTATCAGTGCTGGTATCAATGTATGGTATGATACTTGGAGGAACCGGATCTTCAGGCTTATGATGTATTGCCTGTCGTTATCTTTTAAACTCGGACACATACTGTGTCGCTTCTTTGTATCAAACGAGAGGATTTCCCGACCATTCTAATAATCTGGTCCTCAGTCGAATTGAGCTTGAGAAAGAAGACACTGTGTTGAATCTTTGTATCAAACGAGAGGATATCTCGACCATCCTAATAATCTTGTCCTCAGTCGAATTGAGCTAGAGAAAGAAGATACTGCGTTGATTCTCTGTATCAAACGAGAGGATATCTCGATCATCCTAATAATCTTGTCCTCAGTCGAATTGAGCTAGAGAAAGAAGACACTGTGTTGAATCTTTGTATCAAACGAGAGGATATCTCGACCATTCTAATAATCTGGTCCTCAGTCGAATTGAGCTTGAGAAAGAAGACACTGTGTTGAATCTTTGTATCAAACGAGAGGATATCTCGACCATCCTAATAATCTTGTCCTCAGTCTAATTGAGCTAGAGAAAGAGGATTGTAGTAAGAGGGAATCAAAATGGAAGCATCATCACGGACTTGCTGGTCACTGAAATGCTCCGATTTTGGTTTTCAACCAGATACTTCACCAACAATCAACGTGCCACAGGTAAGATTGAGTCATTTTTATTTCATTTATTGCAGCGTATTATCGCAACAGTCTTATATAACAAAATCAAATTTGCGAAAGATATTCATGTAGGTATTTATCAATAGACATACGATACAGAAGAGTTCATACTTATTCTTGCAAACGTATATTCTTTCTGCGTCTTTCAAATGGACTTGAATAAAAAGAGGGGGAGAGCAAAAGAAGGCAACATGCACAAATGGGATATCAAAGGAAGGGAGTAGGGCCGGTGAGAAAGGTTGAAGTTCCTTATCTGTTTCCTTACTAACAAATTCTAAAATTATCCATAATGATAATTAAAGTAATGAATTGGTTCACGATGGTGGATAAAATAGAATCGAAGTAAGAAAACGTGTTTCTCAAAAATGACTTATTTTATACACATATCTGATTAAATTGAACAATTACAATCTGTGTTCACATGTTTACCAGATATCAAAGCAGCAGACCGCGCAATCCAGATGCTGAATTTACTGCTTTTCATTCATGCCTACTCTTGTATAATCGATACAAATGAATAGCATATCAGCTGTTATTTCCATTTATCTGATGATATAATAAATCTATTTTGAGCTTGAGTTCGAGTGCATGTAGCTTTATTCAGAATAAGCTAGGCCTATAGCATGATAACTACTTGAATTTTGAGGCAATACGTACATTTATTTAGTAGTACATGAGTTGTCAATAGGTATTTAAACAGTATTCCTAGGTTTGTTTGTTTGTTTTATTTATTTACCACGCAAAATAATTGTTTACAGATAATACAATTCAGTGGGTTACAATATATATTAATACATAGTAGGAACAATGCATAAACAAAAAATGTTTAAAGCGCAACGTCTCTAAGACGTGAGATGGTTAAAAAGGTACAAATGATTCAAAATAAGGTACAAGAATTATTGATTGCTTGGGTCCGAGGACTTATGGTATAGTTGTATAAACTTGTATAGTTTTTAAAGGGAGGTGTTTTTTGCCCAATTCGTGAGAAAATATATATATAGCGGCGAAAGAGAGAAGCGCAAGATATGGATTATTACTTGAGATGCCGTTTACATAACATTTTTTATTTGAGTCGGTTTATTGAAATAAAAGAAAATGCAGCTGGGAAGCTGAAATTTTACAAAGTAAATATATACAACACAATAAACGATCAAAATATGAATGACTAAAACGTAAATCATGCATAATGAAACAAAATGAGAATCAAATATTACATCAAAATCTAAATATATTACAAAAATTAAATCAAAATCTAACTGCTTGGATTGTAAATATGAACACTAAGATGAATCAGACTTCGAGTTATGGGAGTAGCGGTTGCATGAAATACATATTTAAATTCTAACATATGCCAGGAATCAACATGAAATAAATATATCAATTGTAAGTATAGATGTTCGTAGTATCTAGTCATCTGACTATTGCTGTTTAAGATTTACACCGTTTACAAACTATATTCACACGAAAATCTTACAATCCCAAGAAAGTTTTAAACTACATGTACACATTTTTTAGGATCAAAAGAATGTGTTCTATATTACCAGACACAATTCTAAAAGTCGATTATTATGTATAGGGAATTAATAAACTTATACTTGAATCTATCCTAATGCTCATACACTCACAATCTTCGTGGAAATGTCCGACAGTACTGTTATATAAATTTAACAAAGGAAAAAAACCTTGTACATTATATCGTACACACACTTACATATCTTTAAAAAGTAAGAAATAAAACGAGTATTCAAAAGGTGAGTTATATCTCATCATTCATCGTGGCAAGGGACTTACTTGATAAATACGCTCCTCACACAGATGTTATTGCTGTTAAACAGGCGTTGGGGCAATTTGTCATGATCGTTCATTCCTTTTGTCATCTGGTGACAAATACGCATGTAGACATATGTCAAGTTGAAAAGCAGAATACTTTGCTAAACAGACGTTAATAAGGACGGAGATGTATTGCCCACATTGGCTTTCTTCATTTTACCGAGAAAGGACATCCTTTGGCTTTCTTTTGTATCTATGCTAGTATTTTTCTTGATTAAATATTACTCAGTGATTTTGCTGTTGTTGTACATCAGGGCCTAGCTACAAAGCAGATTTTTGAAACATTTCTATAATCATAAGCTGTGCAGTAATAATTATAGATTTATGGTAATACACATTGTCATTGACGAATTAAGAGATGAAACTTAACAGCAAAATATGAACCATCTATAATAAAAATACTAATAAAAATAATAATAATAATAATTACGATAATAATTAGTTAAGATTGCTTCAGCCAGGAGTTTCCCTTATGGTTAGGCATATTGATAGTTCTGCATTGATACCGCTACTCTACTGTGGCCCCTCAACCTCTATATAGTGCAGCCTAGCAGTTGAGATTAATAAAATATTCACCTATACAGTGCGTCCCAGAAAAAACGAAACCGATAATTATCGTTGTTTTATTATAACGTAGTCACATTTATAATTACTAAATGACACATATTTGGAAAGCTTAGATCCTCCTCTTTCATTTGATGCAACTCATATGATGCACGAGTGATTAAAATGAATTTGAAGAGAGGAAACCAAAAAGTCTTTTGGCGGACGGTATCTGAATTTCAAAGAGAAAATCACATTTCTAGAAAGTTGAGATTCTGCCCTTTCATATGACACCTCAATCAGGAAAAATGAGCAAGGAATGACAAAGTTCTGTTTGTTTAAAGTAGTGCTTGCATTTCCATAATTTTATCAAACGAATTTGTTTACACTGGGTGCCTGCCATAGCATCATGCAGAATTGACAACAGACTTAACTCCGTTTTGTTGACAATCAGCCATGCATGAAGTCTTTCGTCTACGGCTGATTGTCAACGGAATGGAGTTAAGTCTTTCATCAAATGAAAGAGAAGGATCTAAGCTTTCCAAACATGTGTCATTTATCAATTATAAATGTGATTAAGTTATGATAAAGCATTGATAATTCTCGGTTTCGTTTTTTCTGGGACGCACTGTATTACATGGGTACCCATTTGAGTTTCCAAGGAACGAAGTCTCCTGGTGTCATGAAGTCGGATTTTAGGACCACCGTTGCAATTTCCTCACGACGGATGAGAAGGACAATCACTGTACATTGTTTTCATGTAATATTTATTTGATAAATAAACTATAGGATCACAGGATTGCAATGTAAAAACAGTAACCTTTTACAGTAATAAACGTATGTCGAGCAAGTAATGCAATAATTAAAAGTAAAATAAATAAAACATGTTCCATCTTAAGTCTTTAAGAATACTTTGTTAACATATCTCAGTTATATCTGAAACTGAAAGAAAAACAAACACATTACATCAGCGATAATATAACATTGTATACACTTTTAGAAAAGAGAAAGGAATAGGAAAATGACATTGTGGTTTTCAGCCTCACGGTCCGCCTCTTGTGATGTAATGCCTGGATGCCTCTGCCTCAGTAGGTTGTGCAGAACCACTGCAACCTCAACCATATCCTTCACAGGGTTAGGTCTTCTGCTCTAGAGTCCCGAGGAAACACCTGAATCTATTGGCCAGTATCCGAAAGGTATTTTCCACCACTCTCCTCCCCCTTGAGAGTCTGTAGAAAATCCTCTCCTCTCTGGCCATCCCTCTTCTGCCGTATGGCTTCATGAGGTAGTTCCTTAGTGCGAAGGGGTCATTCCCCCCGGATGAAGAAGGGCATTTCTTGGAGGTCATCATGGCTTGCAGTCAGAGGGACAGGGTGGGGGAGTCCTAGAGCTTTCTCTACAAGGCCGTTGAACAGCTCAGAGTTGCCAAATACCTGAGCATCTGACATGACATTGTGTCCTTTTCCACCAAGCTCGATCCACACAAACTTGTAATCTGCATCCACCAGAGTGAGGAGTGGTATCGAAAAGAAGCCCTTGTAATAGTAGTACAGGCTGCCATGCAGTGTGGGGTGGCTTCTTGATAGCAATGTGTTCGCCGTGTAGGGCCCCAGTAGATTGGTAGATGTTCCATCTCTGCTTAAACTGGTTAGTTATACGGCTGTCCAGGCTTCAGTGGTCCTAGGTAGGCTTAAAAACCTAATCTTTGTACACTTGCACAATTGCCTGGCACACTTCTGAAACCATCACTGAGATGCTGGACACTCCACACCTGAAGGCACACACAATGGACCTACTGTTGTCTCCAGTGTCACTGCCAGTTTTATTCTTGGTGAGAGGGGTTGCCTTAAACTGGTGCGTTCTCTCTCGGTTGCTGAGGCCACCTTCTGCAACCTTCATCGGAGAGCTGTGGTGTTAAACTTCCAGCCTCTGTCTAGGAGGCTGGAGAACTGTCCAGAATGTTGCCTCCTCTCCTCTGTGAGCCATGGTCGCACCCAGAACTGCCTGCTCTGTAGCTCTCTAGGCGTTTGTGGTTGGGGCTGTGGCTGGTCTGGCTGATGCTCGTCTTCTTCCTCTCTGGCGATAATATAAGCATACAGTAATACTGCAAATGACATGTCATCATCCTCAGCTACTACCATCATCAATGGTTGTGAGTTGTAGTGGTCACACTGTAGAAGTTCGAGAAACATGAACTTCGTGGTCAGTCGGCCTGTATATATATCCTTCGGGGTCCAATCGTAGTTCAATTCGTGATCACTCTGGACCCTTATCGTGGAAGACATCGCGACCACAATCGTATCATGTCGCAACAGAGCGCATCAGTTCGTGATGACCGTATTCGGAAGGTTTCCCAACGTGTCTGCGCGACCCGATCGTCCCAAATTGGGAACCTCGATCGTGATGATCGTGTCACCTCGAGACCCAATCGCAGACTCAATCTGGACATTCATACCGGAACGTATTATGATCGTATCTGAACGGGATACCAGCTCGTGTCACGTGAAATTGACCCATTGTGACAATACCGCATCCAAGCGCATCAAATCGTATCAGAACGTTCGACTCGCATCAAGATTCAAGATTAGTTTATTGTCTTCGGACATTCGAAGGTGCATAAACATGTATATACAAAAATATAAAAATACAAACAAAATTATTACATTTTTAACATAACATTTAACAATCATCACAATTTTAGGTAGGTTGTATTAAAAGAATAAGATTATAGCATAAGAGCAACAGATGCCTATTTTGTGTTTACTTTGATGATCGCTGAGTCCCATTTATACCGCATTGCGATTCAAACGTTTCGTCTCAAAATGCAGTAAAATCAGATCATTGCGGTTCTATTATTTTGTATTCTAGTTTTTTTTTTTTATTCAATTGCAGGTAGGTGCACATACAAGTATTATTCAGTTTAGATGATATTCGGTTACAAGTGAGCATATTGCAATTAAAGTCCCCGAGAATATTAACATTCGAAGTCGAGAGTAAAGTTTTTTTTTAAGTTGAAGTTCTGCTTTAGAAAGAAGTCAGTGGAAAAATTAAGAGGTCAATAAACAGTAATTTATTGAAAATTGAAATGTTTAAATCTTACTTCATACTATAATCATCCAGGTCCTTATGTTCTAAATAATTCCTGCGAGTTTAAATCGAATTTGGGTTAATATAGCAAACAACACTACCATCTGACAGTGGAGGATTCAGGGATGGGAATCGGCTGCACCCCTGCCCCCCCCTCCTTGACGGCAGTAAAAGGGGGAGAAAAGGCGACGGAAGAGGGAAAAAGAGAAAATAAGGTAGAAAAGAAGAAGAGAGAAAGGAGAAGAGAGAGAGAAAGAGAGATTTAAACAAAAACTGGGTAACGGGTAGGCAACGTATTGAATGGGATGGAAACCCGACTCCACCGCGAGCCAGGCGTAATGCGTAGGCCTACATTAATGTATACATCAGTGGCGGATTGGGGTGGGAGATCAGCCGAGGACCCCTCTTTGGCAGCCTACAAATAAAAGTGAGAGAAGAAACGGAAACATACGGAAAGTAAACGAGGAAAAGATAGATGGAGAGGGGTAAAGGAGAGTGTGGGAGATGGAGAGAGAGAGAGAGAGAGAGAGAGAGAGAAAAAAATAAACGGGGGGGGGGGGGGGGAGAACATGAACATTAAATATAAACGTACAGATTACATTACCGATGAGTTGGCACAACATGTGACTGTGAAGACTGCCTACGAACGAAGGGCAATAGCTGGGGAAAACAGTTCTGTGACATTATTTTTAAGACAGAAAGGTAAATGATTTCTCCCGAAATTAAATGATAGGTGATGTGTGAATATCGAGAGATAATTACAATTTCTATCGCTCGTGACGCCCATGTTGAAGGCTCTAAATTGTTGAAGACTCAAGGGCGTCCATTTACAGAAATGTTAGCATAATAAGGCGATAGCTGCGTTTTCCAACCGGGATACCGCGAGAGAAATTGATTAAAGATCTACCTTGGATCCATTTTTAAATAAACGTCAATTGCGAGAAAACAAAATTTTAGAAAATGCTAGGTATTTTGATGAAGAAATAATATTTTAAAAGAAATAAGTGTTTTTTTTTTTCTTCGCCCGTTACATTTACAAACATTAACATTTACAAACTAATGATTTCAGGTAGTGACGTGCTTTAACTCCTCTATTTATTGGGCAACGAGGTGCTTGAATATCTTTTAGACAGCGAGGTGCCGAATATTATCACATTCGGGCAGCAAGATGCCCAAATATATATATATTTAAAACGCTTGTTCGTTTCACTCGTTCTGAACTTATAGAAACGAGATGATGAGATGCCCTAATAACCTCGTATTCATGTATTCACCAGGCAGCGAGGTTCCCGCATACATAATTTGATGTCTTATCTAATGTGTTCAGATTACCAAATAACACCTTTTTCATACTAAAGATGTCTCGCTTTGCTCGCTCGCAAATTGTATACACAAAATGTGTCCATACGTGTGTACATGGCACTTGACAAGTACAAGAGTGATGTAAAATGTATGTTCTGTAATTAAAATGGTATTAGGGTGACGCGAAACCTTGTATTACCTAAAGGGAAAGTCCACCCTAATATTTATTTGGTTGTAATAGAAGTAGAAAATGAGAGGATCAGGTAAGTGAAAGTTTGAGGAAAGTCTGATTTTAAAAAAGAGTTCCCATCAATCGAGTACAAATTGGCAACACTGTGACGGATTTTGCGAGCTCCTCTCCAATTTATTTGTATTAATCGGAATTCGCTCAATCTTTGACTGTCCTCTTCCTCCCATTTTATTTTCTTCAATCAAAACCACTTAATATCAGGGTGGGCTTCCCCTTTAAAAAAAATATGCCATGACTGTAAAAAGGATGAAAAACATTGGGCTAGAGCACTCTATATTTCGGTTATACACTGCCCTAACTATTCAAAAATTAAATATCTCTATATAGGTCGGTCGCTACGCTCTCTCGCATTGTATACGTTAACTTTAGAGTTATAACAGATCTGTTAATTGCATTGGCTTCTTCATATAAAATAGGGTCGTTCCCCGATATTGGAGAGTCACAATAGATACTGTAATGATGCTTTACGCTGATGTTTAAGAGAAGATATAGGTAAGGGATAAATATTAAGCTCAGGTCTGTGATAAAAACTCTTTAAAATGCCCTGTTCCAAACTACATAACGTTAATGTTTAGCCATGTTTTTGCGACCTCGCCATATAAGATACAACTGATGATTTAAAGTATACCGAAGCAGTTGTAAGAATGCAACAAAAACTAAATAAAATGTGCCCGACTGAAAGACAAAAATCAACATCTCCGATTTCGTTTAATATGTTCATATCTTATGATAATTTTTGCAAGATCAACCAAGGCCGGACCGAAGTTGTAACATAATGGTGTGCGGTGGGCTTTATACAATTCGAATTTTATCGTGGTCGTAATAATCAATGTGTGACTGTAGAGGGGGAGCGTAGATTAGGGTGCAACATACCTGTTTGCAAATCGATTTGTCACACTCACATCCCCCACTCCACGTGTTCTAGCGACACCCATGATTATCTACAGGGTTGTTGGTTTCCATGCTAAAGATAAATGCAGTCTTATCGTTGGCAGAAAGAGAGGAAAATTATGTGCCTATTTAAGTTTAAGTTTATTTACAAAAATCTTAAGGCTTTTACAACGTTTACATGGTCAGTTATCTGGAATTTCAATTTGTTTTCTTGATACTTTTGAATGTGAATTTTCCTATAAAATTTAATAAGAAATTACATTTATAATACTTCCATAATATTAATACATTCTTTTCATTGTGTTGTTTCAAACAGTGCGGCATCAACGTTGTTCTCTACTTTATCTATCGCTCGATCGTCTTCCTCTATTTCATGACGTATATGATCTTTGATCTGGTGACTACAATTAATGGCTTTGATGGGGTTCGAACCTTTATCTTTCTAACTACCTGGGTGTACCTGATATTCAACCTCTATGTCTTGGTTGCGTTCATCAATACATTAGTAGATGTGTATTTGTTCTTCAAAAACAGAGGTGATTTAGAAGAAGGTAAGATTAATGCTTGGAGTTAAAGACTTTCGTTAACCCCCTGTTTTTCAACATTAAAATATTCCATTCAAAGAATCTTTCAGAATGCAATACTGTTCTGGTGTGTTTTGATTAGATTTTATTGGATGTATTTGAATGTTTATTTCTTTTCAAATACAGGTACATTACCATATACTAAACCATGTTCGACATGTATGATCATACTGAAAAAGCGTCAAATCATATTTTATTTCAGCAACGACTGGGCGACCCTATTGTAAACAACCAGAACCAATTTGTACCATTATGAAGATTTTAAAAAGCAATAATACATAACACAAGCGAGTGAAAAATGAAACCCACAAAACTGGCAGAGAATTGAAAGAAGAGGGAAGTCAGGCAGAGGAGGTGCTGAAAAATTAATCTTGGAAAAGATTTCGGGGAAGAAGAATAATAATAATAATAACAATAATAATAATAATAATAATAATAATAATAATAATAATATTTAATTTTTATACAGTGCGTCCCAGAAAAAACGAAACCGAGAACTATCGATGTTTTATCATAATTTATTCACATTTATAATTAATAAATGACACACAAGCTTGTAAATGACACAAGCTTAGATCCTCCTCTTTCATTTGATGCAACTCATATGATGCATATTTCATGCATGAGTTATTAAAATGAATGTGAAGAGAGGAAACCAAAAGGTCATTTGGCGGGCGGTATCTGAATTTCAAAGAAAAAAAAATCACATTTCTAAAAACTTGAGTTTCTGCCCTTTCATATGACACCTCAATCATGAAAAATGAGCAAAGAATGACACAGTTCGATTTGTTTAAAGTAGTGCTTGCATTTCCATAATTTTATCAAACGAATTCGGTTTCACTAGCTCCCTGCCGTAGTAACACGCAGAATTGACAAAAGACTTAATTAACTCCGTTTCGTTGACAATCAGCCATACATGATGTCTTTCGTCTACGGCTGATTGTCAACGAAACGGAGTTAAGTCTTTTGTTAATTCCGTTTGTTGCTACAGCAGACAGCCAGTGAAAACGAACCCCCCCCCCCCCTTCAGTTTTGTTTAATGTTTATGTTTTTCGGGAACCCCCCCCCCCCCCCTGTTGTTGTTGAAATTCTGTAGAACTTTGCAGGAATTATGAATATGTCATGTATGTCCTATCTGTGAAATGTAAACGTTAGCAGTGTCCTTATATTCAAAATATGCAAGGAAACCCGTTTACTTGCTAGACTTTACTGACAGACACTATTGAGTGACTGACTTTTTTGTTTTTCTTCTTTGGTAATAACATACATAAAATGAGGTGTAAAGAGTACATGAGCATTTGTCTACATAACCTACTTCTTGTAATGGCCAAAATTAAACTGGTTGAATCTTTGCGCAGCATAAAACGTACGACCATTCGGTACAATGGTCTAAAAAATCAGACTATTACTTACTGGCTCTATAGCTCTTAAGTCGATTTGACAACTAATATAATTATTTTCCCACTTAAAGACATTTTCAAGCCCCCTTTTTTTAGGGAAGTTCCAAATAAGTATTATCTTTCAAATGCCGTTGGAATTTAACCTTCTCATTTTTTGGGCCGGCAAATGGGACATAGTACCTTTAAGGCAGCTTGGGAAATGAGCAATTTTCAATATACATGACTGTTGATATAAACAATATTCTCTTTTTCGCATATTGTGTTTCGATCTTCAAGGATTTGTGTAGACATTTCTGTATTAGATATCAATCAAACAAAACTGCTGGTACATGTACACAAATACAACAATGGGAATAAATAAAGACAATAATGAGTTGTATGGATTCCTCTTCCTGTTTCTTGAAGTGTATATGTGCCAAAAAACGGTGCTATATGCGAAATGATAACATTAAAACGTATTGTGATTTGTTTTAACTTAGTATACGTTATTGTTTGTTTAAAACTTATCCAAGAGTTTACTACTTTACTTGTTCTCACATTTTGAAACATTTACACGAATATTCTAAGATTTCATTCACCATGATGTAAAGATTTCTTTACTGCATGTAGAGTTCATCTGCGCACTACATGAACAAATTGCCTTGAATTAAATATATATCACGCGTTAGTGTTCTTTATATTCCAAATAACAGATATCTTGCCTTTCCGGGCAAAGCAGAGTTATGCAAAATAATCAACCTAAGTTTGTCCTCTCTTTTTTAAAACATTGTTTTAATAAGAAGAAAAAGAAAGGAAAAGAAAGAAGAAATAAAGAAAAAGCAGTGGAAGAAGAAGCAAAAGAAGAAGCAGAAGAAGAAGAAGAAGAAGAAGAAGAAGAAGAAGCAGAAGCAGAAGAAGCAAAAGAAGAAGAAGAAGTAGAACGGGAAATATAATAGAGAAGAATAGGAGGAGAAGTGGAGGAGAAGAAGAAGATTTATCGGCCGTAAGCAAAATTGTAATAGAAGTGAGAAGTAATGAGCCCCTGCCTCTCCAGAGAACAGACACTCTGACCCGAATTCACAAAGGAGGTTTGTCGACAAACCTTGGTTTTCGTACGTCATATGACGCGTTTTACGCGTTTTTTACAAACCTGGTTTGTAAAGAACAAAAGGAGGTTTGAGCTCAAACCTTGGTCTGAGCTCAAACCTTGCTTTGTGAATTCGGGCCTCTAACTCTCGATCTCTTCCTGATTATGTATTTCCCTATAATGTCCGTCTAACTTTCTGTCTGTCAGTTTACTGTCTCTCTCTCCCCTTGTCCTTATAGGGTAGTTTTTTGTTTGTGCATTGTGTGGGGGGCTGGGTGACGGGGCCGGATGTTTGCCCTTTTTTTCTCAACCGTAATCTATTAGTTATTGGAATTCTGTTATTATGATGAAAAGGAATTATATTTCGAAGAATAATTGTATTGTTTTCATATTAAATGAAATCAAAATTAAAAATTACGGAAAAACAATAATCTTTATCTGGACACATACACCCATGTTTTCCCAAATTAGTCCGATATATTATAGTACTTAATGAGGACAAGTCACACATAAGACAGAGAAGTAAACATGATAATAAAAACTAGAAGAGGGGACATACAAATGAAAGCAGGTAGCTATTAGGTAGGGACGTTATCTTAAAATGTTCACTGCCTTTCGTCTGAAATGACTTTAAAATCCAACTGGAAATTTGATATAGGGTGCTAGATTTTGAATATTGGTACTCACAAATACATTTGGAAAGCTAAATCTTTATGATGTCATATTTTGTTTATAATTGATAATCATTATTTCAATGATTCTTTCTTTTTCCTCATGCAGTTACACCAACTCGTCTCAAGTTCCAGTGGTTTATATTCAACCTGGTTCTGAATGGTTCTATAGTGATAACCTTTACCTTCTGGATCCTCTACTACACCACACCTTCCATCCAGATACTCTTCACCAACATGGTGAGGAATATTAATCTTCATCTCTTACCAGCTATCTTCGCTCTAGTAGACCTCCTCACAACATCTGTCCCTATCCGCTTTGTTCATGCTATATACCCGATCTGCCTTGGTTTGGTTTACGTCTTGTTCGCTGTGCTCTACTGGAAGGCAGGCGGTACTAGCCCATGGGGTCTACCTTTCATCTATCCTTCACTTGATTTTGGCGATGATCCTAGCCAAGCTTGGATCTTTGTCGTGGAAGTGATAGGAGCTTCCATAGTGTGCCAAGCAGCAGTCAAAGGCCTATACCTTCTTCGGGAATGGACAACATATAAAGTCAATCCATCTTATACAGCTTTAGATGGAACCAACACAGAAAATGGTGCAGCCACGGGATCTCATATGGAGCTTTCTGATAGGTAACATATTATATAACCATGATCAGTGGTAATCTTGCCGATCGACAGAAGAATCAGGCGAGAATTGTAAAAAGTCATATTGGTATGCGGTATAAATATAGTTGTTCATCTTTGATTTTGGTTGTGTGGCCCTCATCTAGTCGTAGCAGTATTTCAATCCGAAGCATCAACTTGACTTCACATCCTATCGTAAGATTCTGGATTCTGCGTGATCCTACCCTAATTACATCGTCAGGACCGACGGGGCTACCCTGTTTAAATAAAACGGAATAAATAAATAGATCGACTCGCAGTGTCAATATTTACTTTTTCGAGAACCGATTCGAGAACCGAACCGTCCTCGGAGAAAACTCAGCCGACATCTGTCAAGCCCCTGACAACTTTCGGGATAATTAAACAACAAAAAAATCATTAAGAAGATTAATGACAAACAGATAAGAGTAAAACCAACATTAGTCATCCTGGATTTGGGAATTTTTTTTTGGAGGGTGGTGATTTTTTATGACAATCTTTTCTATTTAGGGTTAGTTTGATGAATATTAAATAAGGTCAGATCATCATGCACTCGATTATAACGGTATTCAAATACTTTTGTTAAGTTTATTCTTCTTTATTTCGATTCTTTGTGTAATTGCAATTTCATATTTGAATTTTTGGGGATCTTTCTCTCTCTCTCTCTTGCGTTAATGTAATATTCTTCCTTTATCATGAGTTCTTGATTATTTTCTTTGCTGATACTAATCATACTGAAGAAACTGATTTTGATACAGAAGCCGAGCTATCAGATTATTTGTCAACAATAGACCGGTTTACTAACATATTCAAATTGTATGGATACTTTTGATACAAATGTTGTTCTTGACAACCCGAAAAGTTTGCCAGAGGTTTGCCCGACATAGCAACAACTAATTTATGCAGACTGGACTACCAGTTTTGTAGTTCATTCATGAATAACAGGTTAATGGAATAACTCGTCACTAGGAAGGAAACATCCATAAATGTGAATATGTTAGTAAACCGGTATATTAATACAGACCTTCTTGCCTGTTGAAATATGGAGAAACGTCAGCGTCAAATAAAGTAGGATCCAAATGGTAATGCATCAATAGGCTATTTTCGTAATGTAACCAAATGTAATGCATTGACCTACCTAGCAACACCTTATATATACAGTTAGCATTCTGCCTATTGAAATACTATTATTCTTATCAGGTGAATGAATTAATTAGTATTGAGGTACTTCACAAAGACTTATATTTTAAATTTGGTTACATAACGAAAATGGCCTATTCACTCTAGTCGCATATACAGTGCGTATTTAAAAAAAAACCTATACCTAAATTTGGTAACTTATGATTAAAAGGTCATAATCTATGTGACCTTGAAATCTATTTCATTGTAAAGAGTCATTTGTTTTCTCTGGGATGGTACGCTATTCATAATTTTCTGCAAGGGATGACTGAGCACCCAAGTTTTGGCCGAAGCACCAAATGTGGATCAGGCCATATGTATGTATTAAACACCTTTCTTAAATTACCTTATTGGCGTTGTAGGAGGACATCTACCCCGTTTCGGCACTTGTGTACGAGACATCAATGGTATAAATTCACAATGATTAGTAGCAAAATGATATATAAATAAAAACCTGTCCAGAAACCTCACCTTCATCTTGCGGACCTTCGTTTGAAACAGCAACGGCTTTGGTGACTCCAACACAACACAGACATGAAAATAGAGATAGAGTGATGATGACAAATAACGACTTCATCGTGAAAAGTGTGTTGATAGTAGCCGATAGATTTTTCTTAATTTACCTCGAAAGTTAAGGTTTTATGAGAGAATTTCTGCAATCACTTTGATGAGAAGACAATGGGTGGTGATTTCGACTGTCCACGGAGCGGGTTGACTTCGGTATTTAACCATTTAAGCCCTTTCCACTCTTTGCCAAATTTGGTGACAAGGAGGGGCCCGAGCTAGTTCCGCAGAACCTTTTGTGTATTAAGCCGAGGTTTTGTGTATTATGACGATTTTTTTTTTAAATTCAAAGTCTCTAGAACTGTTTTCATTAATATGTATTGAGCTGAGCTGAATAGGCTAGCTTGACATCCAAATTATATGGCAAAATGTGAAGGGCAAGATTATTTATAATGTAGAAGTACTTGTAGACGGTCACCCTTTCACAAGCGACCCTTAAACATGTTTGTGATGATAGCTCAAGGTGACTTATGACTTATTTATATTTCTATTTTGTTTGACTCCAGCTGTTTAAACAGGAGCACTTAATAGAAGAGACTACCTTGCTACTTTCACTACATATTTAGTTATTATTCAAATAAATCGCAATATAGTGAAAGATTTGTAGGAAGTTATTCAATCCAATCTGGGAATTTATAGATCGCCGATATCTAGCTGCCTACCCAAAGGTCCTGATGGATGAGACTTAATAGAAATGACTAACTATGTCCATGACCCCTGTTACACATGCGTCGGCTTTTAAAGCGGGCCCCGGAGGCGACCTCACGCCTGCAATTTGAAGCCGCCTCGAGATCACCAAACCCCTGTTAAGTGACTCTCACACTCTGCCGTGTAGGCCTACCGTGTGTCACCGTGCGCGAAAATGTCTGCAGACGGTGGAGAACGGCGAGGGCACACGGTGGTTCGTTATCAAAGCGGGCAACACGTTAATAGGGCGTTGGCGCTTATTTACACCCGGTGGGACCCGGCGAAAGTTTTGGGCATGTTCAAAACTTTGGCCGGCTGGCACCGGCCGCAAGTAAGCGGCAAGAGGACGGTGTTGAACGGTATGAGGACGGTATGAATAAGTTATGAAAACGGTCACACTGTATGAACACGTTCACAACACGCTCATAACCCGTTACAGAACGGTGATGAACGGGCAAAAAATCGGGGTATTTATGGCAGTCGTGTCATGACGTCAACAGTCCGGGGACTCGCTCACAGGACGCTCCGAGCGGTGAGGGGACGCTAAGTGACTGGTAGGTGGCTGCTACAAACCCGGTGCACACGTTCGAGACCCGGTATGGGCCCGGTATGGAAACGGCCAAAATTTTCAACAAAAGTCAATCTGGGCGGTGAAGACGGTAGAAGCACGTTCAACACCCGGTATGCGCCCGGTGAGAACGGTCAGAAGATGGCAACGAAACGGTGAAAAGATTAATTTTATGAATTTTTTTTTTGCGGCCGGGGACAAGCACCCACAACAAAAAGTGAGTCACCCTTACTCAAATTGATGAGTCACTGGTTTGTCCGTACAGCGAAACACTTGAAGGATCATGTGAGTCACTATGACTCGATACAAATGAGTCTTATTTATCTAAGACTCACTTGAAGTCTTATCTAAGACTCACTTGAAGTCTTATTTATCTAAGACTCACTTGAAAGTGAGTCTTAGATAAATAAGACTCATTTGTATCGAGTCATAGTGACTCACATGATCCTTCAAGTGTTTCGCTGTACGGACAAACCAGTGACTCATCAATTTGAGTAAGGGTGACTCACTTTTTGTTGTGGGTGCATCATGACATAGACCCCCCTACTCCCTAGGCCTATCACACACATACCATACCATGCCAGAGTCACTGTCCACATTTGCAATGGAAAATATATCCTAAAATATCACATTTTAGCGATGTAATCGGTGGTCCCGCTACCCGAATCTGAAAAATCTACTTTGTACGCACTAAATTAAGCCTTAACTTGAGATTTATTTGTCACCCATACTGTCACGAAACAATCTTGAATTAATTCGTTTTACATCAAATAACAAGGATCTAGGAGTTTCGTTGTATAAAACAATGATGCAAGATCATGCATGTTTTCATTCGACACGGCTTCGTGCGATACAGTAGAATCTATAGTTAAGTTACACACAGCCTCATCAACTCGAGTGCGGATATCGTAAAATGAACGCATGCATCATTTGTATAATAATCAGAAGATTCAGCCCACGAATCCAGTCATAAAAATCATCGTTTAAAACCATATGAATAATTATGCGTACCAATTTTTTACTAGCTGCAGTCAAAACTCTTCTGAATCCAAGATATAAGATGGCGACGTCGCGTCGTCGATCGGGAATTCAAATATGGCTCGAGAATGCGCATTTTGGATGACGTCACGAAAGCATGCGCGCGCATGCATACAGCCTCACTTTCAAGTTGACTCACTTTTTTCTTCTAAAATGCTCTTATGTCGATCTTGACTCATTTTTTACGACCATGTGAGTCAGTCGAAGCATTTTGCAAATGCGTCAGCTCATGATTGACACACTGGTGAAATATAAATGAGTCAATAGAGACTCATTGGTTGTTACTAATGAGTCAATTTACACCTGACTCACGAAAATTATGCTTAAATGTGTCAAATGACTCACTTTTTGTTGTGGGTGAGTTCGCTCAAAACCCAACGTTCTGGACTCTGTTGTTTTTTAATAGCCCGGCAGGTGGACGGTAGGCCTACACGGCAGAGTGTGAGAGCTCCATTACACATGATCTCGGGCCCGCAATTTTGCGTCTACACATATAGGCCGGCCTCACGTCGCCTTTTCACGAGCTGACGTTGGGGCGGACTCCAGAAAGACAGAAAGAGAAAGTGATAGAAGGAAGAAACAAAGAACAACATAAGGAAAGACAGAAAGAGAAAGTGATAGAATGATAAAAACAAAGAATAACATAAGAGAAAGTGATAGAATGATAAAAACAAAGAATAACATAAAAGAAGGTGATAGAAGGAAGAAACAAAGAATAACATAAGGAAAAACAGAAAGAGAAAGTGATAGAATGGTAAAAACAAAGAATAACATAAGGAAAGACAGAAAGAGAAAGTGATAGAATGATAAAAACAAAGAATAACACAAGAGAAAGTGATAGAATGATAAAAACAAAGAATAACATAAGAGAAGGTGATAGAAGGAAGAAACAAAGAATAACATAGGGAAAAACAGAAAGAGAAAGTGATAGAATGATAAAAACAGAGAATAACATAAGGAAAGACAGAAAGAGAAAGTGATAGAATGATCAAAACAAAGAATAGCATAAGGAAAGACAGAAAGAGAAAGTGATAGAGTGATAACAAACAAAAAATAACATAAGAAAAGGTGGCAAAGGGCGCCCGATGTATTATGTTGATTATGATGACAGGTCACGTCACTTCCGCTTATAAGCCGGCCCCGAGTCCACGTTCGTGTTTCACCTACTGATTGCGGGACTGAGGCCGGCCTCAAACCACACCCAGAGGTGGACTGAGTCCACCTGGCCTCAGTCCGGCCTCAGTCCGGCTTTTCAAAAAAAGTTGGTGTTACACATACGTCGAGCCGCCTCCGGGGCCAGCCTCAGTCCACTTTCAGACGTATGTGTAACAGGGGTCCATGATTCACCTTGGAAGGACTGGGGTTGTGGCTAGTTGTATATGGAATAGATGAGGGTTTTGAGAGTATAGCAGGTCACAAGTATCTCATTGAAAGAGCGAAGGTGTTGAGAAAGATCTATCGCCAAGCAGAGAATGATGTATGGCATAACGAATGAAGGCGCTTTCCCGTAAGTATAGACGAATTTCAACCATTGCTGCTGATGAAAAAATAGATTTGCCCTTATAATCAAAATCTACTCTATAATGCTATAATTATCATGATCATGATTATAAATCAGTGAGAAATAGAGATTGATTGTCAAGATCTTTAGACATACATGGAGTTGCTGTTTAAAAGGCATGTACATTGTCTTTTTTAGAATCCCACTCCCACTCCCCTTTAAAAGGTTCCATCGTCAATCTTTCAACCCCATGGGCCTTGCTTTATTCGCCATCGGGCCTTGCTTTATACGAGGGAGAATATTACGTATCGCGTTGATTCCAAGAATGCAGAAAGAAATAGAAATCCCTGTCACGTTCCTGTCTGGAAAACAGTCCCAACGGAGCGTGGTCTAGTTACATGACCAGCTTGTGCCAACAAAAATTAACATAGGAAGGTATTGAGGAGGAAAAAAAGCAATACCGTTGGTCCAAATGAGGAGGATGTCCGAGGCAAGCAGAAGTGAACGGAGGGAATGTTCCCATGGCGCGGAATTCAGTAATCTTTCGTAGGAAGGGAAAATGCCCTCATCACACCGAACTAGTTCTCACCCCGTTCTGGAAAATGTTGCCAAACGGGCTCAAACTGTGTGCGAACGGAGTTGAACGTAGTAGCAACTGTTAACGATCTGTATAAGAACTTCAGAGACGGGGCTCGGACTGGCTATACGGGAGAGTGCTCTAGAACTTTGAGCATGTTCAAAATTTTCCCTGTCCTGCAATTAGATGGGGTGAGAACGTACTTAAAACGAGGAGGACGTACTATAAACGGACTGATTACCGTACTATGAACGGAATTGCCGTACTTCGATCTTACAAGAAATTTGTTACAACGTGCTGTGGTCGAGCATCAATTACCAGCAGCTAAGCCCCCATCACACCAAACTAGTTTTCACTGCGTTCTGGAACCGTCCTAGAAAATCGTAAAAACGGGTTTTGGTCGGGGTAGAATGTGTAAATAATGTCTATAATAGAACCCTAGTTCGTTCATAAACAGTCCTCAATACGTCCATCTCGTCTTTGCCGCGTCCACAGTCAGTTCATATCAAGTTCAGATCGGGTAAGTTTGCCATTTCCAGGCAGTTAAAGCCAGTCCGTAGTCAATTCATACCCGTTATTAACTAGTTCTACCTCATATCCAATACGACGAAATCCATTCTAACTCAGTTCAGAGACAGCTCTTAATGCGTTCGAACGCGCTCCTATAAGAGCGAGTGCAATCACGCCCTGGCTCAAGGGTTATACAAACCCAGCGCGTTCTTGACAACGTACTTAAAACGAAATGAACGTACTACGAACAGAATTGCCGTACTTCGGTCCTACTAGGAACGTGTAACAACGTGACGTGGTCGAGCAGCAATTATCAGTAGCATTATTGAACGGAAATGAGGAATGGCAAGAACGCGCTGGGTTTTTGTAGCCCTCGAGTCTATATAGGGGCGCGTTCGAACGCACTAAGAACGAGATGAGGACGAGTTAAACTGTCCTTGCACGGGGTGGTCGGGTTACAAACTAGTTAGAACAAGTTGCGAACTAGTTAGAATGGTTTGGACATATTGTGAACGAGGTAGAACTAGCTAAGAACTGGTTTAAACTGATTACGGACGGGCTTGGACTGCTTAGAAATGGCAAATTTACCCGATCTGAACTTGATATGAACTGACTGCGGACGGAATACAGACGAGTTAGACGTATTGAGGACTGTTAAAGCCCCCATCACACCGTATTTATCTGAACTTGATATGAACTGAATGTGGACGGGTTACAGACGAGATGGACGGATTGGGGACTATTTATGTACGATCTAGGATCGTATTATAGACATTATTTCCACATTCTACCCCGACCATAACCCGTTTTACGTTTTTGAAGGACGGTTCCAGAACGTAGTGAGAACTTGTTTGGTGTGATAGGGGCCTTACTTTGATTAATGGTGATGATGATCCCCGTGATGATCATGATGATGATGATCATGGTGATGAATTAATGAATGCTTTGGGGATAAAGACTAAGCTGACTTTATCAGCTTTTGGTAGAGTAATGTTTTGTAATTTTCTTCAATTTTTTTTAAATCACTCATGCGTGAAATTTGCATCATTATGAGGTGCATCAAAAAACGAAAAAGGCGGATCTGATCTGATGACAAATAATTATGTGTCATTTATTAGTTATAATTGAGATTAAGTTATGATAAATCGATAATTCTCGGTTTCGTTTTTTTCCGGGACGCACTGCACATACGTATTTTATAAACATGAACAATAATGATAATTATTTAAAAATTATACGGATGGATCGCTCTATTCAGAGTCAATTAATCTAGTAGATCTGTTCTTCCTAGCGATATAGTAATATCTTGTAGCAAAAGTAAGAATGGAATTTCCCGCTTCTTACCGAAATCCGAGTAATCAAACTTAAAGCGTAGTCCAACATCTGGTCGGTTCTTTATATTCCCTACAATATTATTGATTAAAGCCGCCGAAGATGGCGTTATCAACAAACTCATACGCTCACCAGCCCTATGGGCCCAGCTCGTTTTGCCTGGTGTCCACGCCATATTCGGCTGTCAGCAAGTAAGTAGTGTAAGGTCGCATTGCGTTGGTGTGATGGAGAACTAGAGATCAAAATTAAATCGGCCAGATTCTGGACTACGTAAAGCGGGGACGTTGAATATCTTACAACACTGTGAAAAACACGTTTTCTTTTAAATAGAGAGGGATGATGGTGTCTTAACAACATTTTCCCTAAAGTTTCCCTAAAATTATCTAACAAGCCAAACAAAATCAACAAACTACAACAACAACAACCCCCCCCCCCCCCAACAAAAAAAAAGGTACCAAGATTCAAGACTAACATTCTGTTCAAAACTTTGCGAAACGACGTGAGATGTGATGACATGATCTAAAACTAAAAGTTCTTGGGATTATTATGCAATTTCAAGTGCGTCCCAGATAAAAAGCTTAGATCCTCCTCTTTCATTTGGTGCAACTCATATGATGCATATTCCATGCACAAAGAAGACGTAAGACTTGATGCATGGTTGATCGTCAACGAAACGGAGTTAAGTCTTTTGTCAACTCTGTTTGTTGCTACGGCAGGCAGTCAGTGAAAACGAATTTGTTTAATCAAATCATGGAAAAGCACGCTTTACTTTAAACAAACAGAATTTGTTATTCCTGATTGAGGTGTCATAAGAAAGGGCAGAAAATGAACTTTTTAGAAATGTGATTTTTCTCTTTGAAATTCAGATACCGCCCGCCAAATGACTTTTTGGTTTCCTCTCTTCAAATTGTTTTTTAATTACTCATGCGTGAAATATGCATCATATGAGTTGCACCAAATGAAAGAGGAGAATCCAAGCTTTACGAATATGTGTCATTTGTAAATTATAATTGTGATTAAGTTATGACATCGATAATTCTCGGTTTCATTTTTTCTGGGACGCACTGTATGATCTTGTGATATAAGGCAAGATAAAGGTACAAGAAAAAACGATAAGTAATGTTCATGGTACCAATAAAGGGAAGCACTCGTCATTCGGCCTTTAAAAAAAAAGATGTTGTAATGCCCTTTAGGTGCCAAAACATGGGTCGGTCTGTCGGAAATCTTCTTTTTTTATCAACTTTTTGTTCTTCTTTTTTCGCCCTGTTTGGGCTGATATTTCTCAATTTAGAATGCCTTATTTTCTCTAAAATACTATTTAAAAAAATGTTTACAAAAGTTAAAAACCCGACCATAGAATTCAAGATTTTGGGGTCGGTCGCAAAAGGCAATACAACATTTTTTTAGTTTAGGCCTTAAGGTAGTTTTCTGAAGGTGCGTTTATTAAGTCGCCAGCCTAAATACGAGACCAGCACTGAGGGCCTGAAGGGCTGTCGGTATAGCAAACCCTCTAGAGAATCCACGAAACCGTCATTGTCGGTCACTTGGGCTGTGGCCCGGTCTGTAACTCATGGAACACTCGTTTCTCCGAAGGTTTGTCATTCCGAAGAATCGCAATGCCAAACATCAATTTACCATACCAGATGGTTCATTTTTTGACATTGTTGCATCATTCCAAAGGTTCGTTTAACCGATGGTTCAACATTCCGAGATTTAAATAGGGTTTATTTTCCATTGAAATATTCATATCGCAATAGGGCTCGAGACATAATAGGAGGATGGGAGGGAAAAAAGGGGGGGGGAATAAAAAGGGTGTATGTGTGTGACGGACAGACAGACTGGAAGGTAATTATTAACAAAACCACATAGACAACAGCGAGATAGAGAGAGAAAAAGTAAAGATGTAGAAGAGATAGAAGAGAGAGAGAGAGAGAGAGAGAAAAAAAAAACAGTTCTACTACTTTTGCATTTTAAGTGTTCTTGACCCCCCCCCCCCCCCCCCCCCCCCCCCTCCCTCATCTAAAATGTGTTGTAATCTTCCAGTGCACTTATAAGCGAACACTTGTCCATCACCATTGGAAATCTTCGTACCATGTAATGTCGTGAAATTACGTAATCTGAATTTGATTTCTGAAGGCAATACAATAGGGTAGGACTACTGTACATTGCCCTTGAATCTATTTCTGAAAGTCATTGCGATTTTGTTATGCATAGATAAAATGGGTTCCTGATTGCTTTAATTTCGTTTGATTTGTCCTTATATCAATCAATTTGTATAATAAAAAGAGGCCAGTGAGCTCTGTTAAATTAACCATCTAGATCATTCCCAAGTTGACACTCTGTAGAGTAATAAACAATTAATCAGGATTTAAAGATTTCTCCTTACTATCTAATTGAGAATCACCACCTTATAGATGCAAAGGCCTAATATGAATTGACTATTTTTAATTCTCCATAGGCAGATAAAATTGATCTAAAGCAAGTTCCCGTTAAATCTATTTTCTCACAACCGTTTTTTTTTGGAAATTTATAGACAACATTAAGCACACCTCAACACCTTTGAAATTGTATATAGACCATGTCTGTTTAATTCAGTTCAATTAAAGAAAAGTCTTATTTATAGACATAATCAATGAACGATCAATGAGTTTCGTATCACGTTTCTGTCTGTCAGAATCAATACAAATTTGTGTCAGAAAATTCAGAGAAGCGAAGGAACTAATCTGTTCTGAAGGAAAAGAAAATCTATCACGAAATTCAATAAACATTTACAATATTTAGAGAACAAATCGGAAAACAAGGCCTAATTTTATCAAACACTTTTTCACTGTTGTGTGTATGAAACTAAAGTTTACATTCTATCACTGGTATGTGTCTGAAACTAAGGTGTTCATTTTATCACTGTTGTGTTTATGAAACTAAGGTTTACACTTTATCACTGGTATGTGTCTGAAACTAAGGTGCACATTTTATCACTGTTGTGTGTACGTAACAAAGATGTTCTAAAAGCATGACAAGAACTGACAACTTTGTCAAACTATTTAAATTGAAAAAGTGTTTATTTGTAGGACTTCAGATAGTACAGACAGCGCACGTAATTTCGTTACCATCAACGTATAGGGTCCACAATCCAAGCCCCCACCCACCAGACACCGGACTTCTGTAATGAACAACAGCGCACCATCTTGATTACCCGAGGTCCCCGCTTTAGGAACCATCTCTCGGTCCACACACACAAATTCCGTTCTCTTGTGTGTGTATTTATCTGCCATAATATAACCAGCGTACTCTAAACGCCACTCTTGAGAAGGACACACATTGCGGGCAGGAATCATAAGTTTGCTGGTCCGGCCAGAGGGCGCCCTGCAGACTGCACATGTCGGAGTCTGGTCATGCATTGGTCGTATTCGTGAAGGACCATCATGGACTTGGTATTCAGAGGAGTATAGTAGGGCTCGGTCATCATAATATGAAGGTGATGCTACTTCGTCATAGATAGGCTCGTCCGGCATGCAGAGATAATTTGAGCCGCTACCAGAGTGATAGTAGTATGCACCTCCAATAGAACCTGATTAAATCACAAAGTAATGTAACACAAACAAACGTAAACCAACTTATAACAAATTCAAATTCATCAGAATATAATTAAGCATGATGAAGGACCAATGATAACCACTGTAGGCAACACCGGAGAACGTTCAAGGAGTCATTTCAAACCAGGTACCCATTTAAACCTGCGCAGCGAGTGACAAATGTGGATAAATGTTCTTGGCAAAGGACATTAGTAAACTAGGTTGGGAATCGACCCCCGAATCATATGATCTACTGTCTGATGACATAATCTACGACAACTCCACAGCCCATAACGGCACCTGAGTATTCCACTTGGGCTAATCCTTATGGTTGCTAATGGCATTACATAGCTCATTTGCATAACAAGTTGCACAGAGGTGTCGTGGTCTAGCGGTACGTCACCGGAACGTTGATCACATGGTTCGCGATTCGAGTTCCGCACTTAACGTACTTTTGCGAGAATTTATCTGTATTTGCCACTCTCCACTCAGGAGTAGTAAGTGTGAACCTGTTTAATATATTAATTAATTGAATGCCTTGTAGTGTTTTTGTTAGGGCAGCCGATATAAAGCCATGGGTAATTAAAGTACTTGTAGGCGCCTTGAGCATCATATAGGATTGATATCTGCGCAATATCATTGTAGCTATTATTATAGGATTTCCCGGCCAAATTCGCGAGTTTGTCATTAAAATTAATTTGTCTTGCGTTCAAATTCGACGGTTTTAGTGCTGTCGTGTATATTTCGGGTTTATATTCCTTTTTCTAGATTTCAAATATATAAAGTTTTCATTAGAATCTATGTATGTTTCATTCAAATTAATGAACAAAGTGCTTCTTTCGCTATTTGGTTATTCGATTTAGCGCAACACGATTTTCTGACATCGCGACGGTGTACTTCTAGCATTCGAATTCATTTGTAGCATTCAAATTAGCACTTGTGCACTTAAATTGATGGTCAATATAAATTTCTCGTTTATTACACACTTTTTATAGCTCATTCTTTTTCTTTCAAGATTGTTTTTTCCATGTGTATTTTATCATATTCTATTTTCTTGCATTTATACACTTTATATACTTTTAGATTTATCTGATATTCATCATCCTTTAAGTTAGATTGTTAAGAAAAAAAAAGACTTACATCTACTTACATTTATCACAATTTCATTATGGAGAAAGGGTACAATATTGTGACTGGGATAGGTATTGTTGTATCCCCACTTTGCCGGGGTATATGAACATGTCCGTGCAGAAATGCCATATCCCTTGATTTCGCCCCTTCTTAACCAAAATATGTCTGACTACACCCATATGCATTGTCCTCAAAATTAATAAATGGAATAACAGAAAAGACCCTAAAGGCAAATCATGCATTTAATTGCATTTTTTTTTAAATTGTAAACGTGTGTTGCATTTCTTCCCCTAACATTCCTAACTTGAATACACATAATTCAAATACGAATGATTCTGTCAAAAACATGTTCAGAGTGTTTCCCCATGTGATAATAACCATCTGTACCAACCTGAATAGATAAGTTCTGCATCTTTGGGGCATACATCGTTACCCCAGCGAGTATAGATGACACCGGTGTCAGGAGTGTTAATCTTCGACATCATTGATGGATTCTTCGCAACGAGTTCGAGAGTTGAGAAGGAACGGATGATCTCAGCAACGGATTCCTACACGATTTTGTAGTTGAAAAGTTAAGATACAAATATTGGAAAGAAAATCACTAATACGTACCTTCGATATTATTTTCTTTGATTAAGGCAGTGTGATGAAGGTACTCTTCAAATCTGAGATGGATTTTTGTTTGTGATGAAAGATGCCTTCCAACCCTACGATAAGTTGCCGGCAGACTATAATAGATTCCCTTTGGAGAAGAAAATTGTCATTTGAGACAACTTAAACGGGGATCTCAAGTACAGTGGTTCTGATAAAAACATTACAATCATGATGACTATGGGCGGGCAGTGGCGTAGGACTATTGACGTTAAAAGGGGGCGGGCACTGGTCATATTAACAATAGGTGGGCGAAATACGGAGGGCTTACAGGGAATCGTAGATCTCCTTATCTGCTTATCATTTTCTTTTATTTCAGTTTCACTTTCCTTCCCACTTCTCCCTCGTTGACATCTCAACTTTCATTCTCTCTCTTTCTCTTTCTCTCTCTCTCTCTCTCTCTCTCACCGCATCCAATAATCATTTCAATTCATCATTCGATGAAGAGGAGGTGGCTAGCGTGACACTATGTGTGCCAACAGGGCAGGAATGATATTCCTCTTCTTCTTCTTCCTGATAGTAGTAGCAGCAGTATATATTAATATTATTATTGTTACTGTTGTTACCAATTCTCTCTCTCTCTCTCTCTTCCTCTCACCATATTCCAAATTTATTTCAATTGATCATCCAATGAGGGGGACGGCTGGTTAACCCTACCCCATTTGTGTCAACCGGTCAATAATGATATTAGGTAGGCTTTTGGTTCTGGTGACGGAAATTGCAAATATTTCGTTCTGGGATTTCTTTTTTTCTTCAGTTCATGACATTATAACCTTGAATTTTAAAATGCTGAGTGGACCATAATTTCACATTTTAAAGTTAAAAAATGAAGACAACTGCAATATGTCAGTTTAGTTCCCAGCTTTAAATGATACAACACTAAGAGTAAGACGTATTTGAAACTGAAACACTCTTAGGACCATGGATTCTCCGGCATTCTCGATGTCACGAGGTTGAAAGAATGAAAATAAGTCGAACATCTGTCATGGCTATAATTTCTGGATGATAATTATGGTAGGACTATGATCATTTATCAAGATAAGAATCTCATGCAATAATCGGAAAGAACAATGACACTAATAAGTGCTGAACAGAACACACGTAATACTTTATCTCCCTCAATATTAATAATATTAATATGTTTAATTAGCCTATCATCACGGAACGTTATCTTTAGTGAGTTCTTTCGTATCCAATTTTCAAGAGTTAAAAAATCCGATACCATTACCACGAAAGTATGTCATGTGCATGTATATACCTTGATCATAGAGAAAATAATAACTAATATCGCTAAAATGATTCTCCTTCCCCCTTTTCTCATTCGTCCTCTTCTTCTTCCTGGTAGTAGTAGTAGCAGTATAATATTAATATTATTATTGTTACTGTTGTTACCAATTATCTCTCTCTCTCTCCCTCTCACCGTATTCCAAATTTATTTCATTTGATCATCCAGTTAGGGGGACGGCGGGCTAACGCTATCCCATGTGTGCCAACAAGGCAATAATGATATTAGGTAGGCTATTGGTTCTCGTGACAGAAATTGCAAATATTTCGTTCTGGTTTTTTTTTTCTTCAGTTCATGGCAATTATAACCTTGAATGTTTAAATGCTGAGTGGATCATAATTTCGCATTTTAAAGGAAAAGAGTAAGACAACTTTCATAAATTATGTCAGCCCAGTTCCCAGTTTTAAATGAAACAATACTAAGACGTATTTGAAACTGAAACACTCTTAGGACCATGGATTCTCCGGCATTCTCGATGTCACGAGGTTGAAAGAATGAAAATGAGTCGAACATCTGGCACGGCTATAATTTCTGGATGATAATTATGGTAGGACTATAATCATTTATCAAGATAAGAATCTCATGCAATATTCGGAAAGAACAATGACACTAATAAATGCTAAGAAAACACACGTAATACTTTATCTCCCTCAACTAGAATTAATATCAATATGTTTAATTAGCCTATCATCATGGAACGTGATCTTTAGTGAGTTCTTTCGTATCCAATTTAAATGAGATTAAAAATCCAATAAAGTGCGACGGGAATAAATGCTTGGAGCCCG
Organism: Strongylocentrotus droebachiensis; assembly: GCA_035222895.1. Taxonomy (NCBI): domain Eukaryota; kingdom Metazoa; phylum Echinodermata; class Echinoidea; order Camarodonta; family Strongylocentrotidae; genus Strongylocentrotus; species Strongylocentrotus droebachiensis. The sequence goes on from JAVYIG010014097.1 coordinate 31,129, forward strand.
TCACGAGCATGTTAACGCCCCTGTTTATATCCTATATTGGGATAGTGTCGTGGTCGAGTGGTTTAAGGCGCTTGACTGGAGATGCGAAGGTCAAGGGTTCGAATCCCTACACGGTACCAATATCCTTTGGCAAGGTATTTACCTGCACTTGCTACTCTCCAACCAGGTGTTAAATGGATACCCGGTAGGTACCCATTTAATTGACACTTTTAGCCTTTAGTCGGTTTTGAGACGGGTTGGCGGTGTGGCCGCGTTATGATAAATTTATGATAAAATTGAAATTGAAATAAATTTACAGGTATTTAATGCAAATTGAATGCAAATGTATATCACTTATATATCATAAACCCATTCAACTTCTCTAAAATAAAGCAGCACGTTTCATTGTCAACCAAAATCTGTCCATGTCTCCCCTCTCTTGTATTTCTTATTTATGCGCTTTGTGTAATGAAATAGAGCTTTATAATAAATGTTGAGTGATTAAATGCTCTGCCGCGTAGCGTAGCAGGGCACCATCTTTTTGCCCCCCTTTTCTTTTTGTATAGATTTCGTTCGCTTCATATCTCATTAATGACATGGTTAATGACAATGTAATTTTGAATGAATTTTAGATGCGATTTCATGTATCACGATTGCTGTTAGATTGCTTTGACGGCAACATACCGTAGTGTCACTTAAGGAAAAGAATTGAATTCGATTTGATTAGGTGATATTTGCAGTTGTTGTTTTGAATATATCTATTGAGAACGGAGTACCGCCTTAAAGGGCCCATGACATCGAAATAAAATTGTATTCCTGTTGGTGTGCAGTCCTGCATACATCTCATATTTTGATAAACTTCTGAATTTTTTTCATAGATTTAAATATTTTTTGAAATGGCGCCCCGCTGCTAATATAAATAAATATAAAGAATATATGATTTATGCGTAAAAAGGTGAATTTTATGTCAAATTTTTGCATAAATTACCATAAATATGCAAATGAGGGATTTTTTCAAAAAATGAAATTTACCATAGTATTCTATACACTTCACTTGACGTTTCACGGCCGAGAACTTAGGGGGCCGTATCAAGACCTCAAATAGCCCGGCCTTTTTAGGGTACTCCGTTTTCAACGCATCCTTTCGAGACAAGTTTTGTCGAAAGGGTGCGTTGAACGCACCACACCTCGTCGCACCGCGTCGCACCACACACTTTCAACATAAGCCTGTGGTCAATGCACATTCCTTTCAAATTAAACAGTAAGTTCCAAACAAGATTCGTCATTTATTAGAAGAAAAAGAAAATAAGTGTGAAATAGAATCGTCGACGCCAGAGTTTAGTTTTTTATAATCAATGACTTTGAAGAATCCTGGAAAATAAATCACACTTTTATGTTTCATTGCTGTGAGTAATATCCAACTTCCATGTGTATATGAAACAGGGTTATTACATCAAATTCATAATGAAAAGTTTATCACTTGAAAGGTCTTCCTCAGATAATACTATAGATATATTGACGATGAGAGGCATCACTGTTTCTATAGGTTCAAGTGGACGATACATCCTGCTATAACCCGGGGTCATAGCAGGATGTAACATCCCCGAGAGCCAGTATATGTTTCGAATATTAAAGCAATCCATATATTTTTTATATATCGAATTCACATACAAATCTCCAAAGAATTCTTACTCCATCCTTTTCTTGAGTAAAGACTGGTTAAAACATCAAAGCAAATCAGAGACAATGTCTGTAAATCTTCGCTGGAAAGTTGCCTGAATGTAGCGATCCGTCGTGAATCGCAGACAAAAGCATTGTATGATATCCGCGCTCGCACAAAGAAACTTTGAACACGTAAACCAACGGGGATCTCAGCAAAATGTATTTATGCGGCCCGTCTCACAGGGCAACGGGCATCTTTAAAAAAAAAACTATCGACCGGTAGGCAGGCATGCGGACATCTTTCTAAAACTATTGACCGGTAGGCGGGCATGGCTAAAATAACGAATCAAATTTCGACCAATCAGATAATTAGATGTAGGCCTATTCAACATTCTAAAGAGAGGTATATAGGCCATTTTCTTTTTAATTTCCATTCTTTCAAAATTTGAGCCAAAAATGACATTTACATCATTATAAATACGCGTTGCATCTACCCCTACATGTTATTTTGTAAGATTTTTTAGCAGGGATTCCATGCATTGCTAATTTTTTTTTTTTTTTTTTTTTTTTTTTTTAAAGGAAATATCACGTCTTAGAGATTACATGTTGAGGGAATTATTTGGAGCTCCACGAGGATTGAACCTTCAGATCTATAAAATTGCACTGAAGTTCGGCCAGTGCCCTGTTTCATAAAACTTGCTATCAATAAAAAGTGTCACTTTTCTACAAATGTGCTCTCAGCCAATCATGTGCAACAATTTGAGTAGCTTATAACAGTTATTGCAACTTTTTTTTTATAACAAGTTTTATGAAACAGGGCCCTGGCATAACTTTAGTGCGATTTTATACAAACTGGTCTTAAATGGAATGCAAAGATGTTTACTTTTAAAACACGTGTACATACCTGAAGGAACAATACTTGTTTTCTAATTTCAGAGATTTTATCCTCTTCTGTCTGGGTCAGTTTCCCTGAATCTAGAATGTTTTCAGGGTCAAAAGCTACATGCGAGAAGAGAGAAATGTAGAGAGAGAGGTGGACACGTTGAGAAATAAGGATATAGATTATAGATAGAGGCAGAGAGAGGGTGTAGGGTTAAGAGACAGAAGGAAGATAGAGGAAAGGAATAAGAGAAAGAAAGCTAGAGGAGGTGGGGTAGGAGAGGGAGGGGTGGGTGCATAGAGAATGTAGGAGATATAAACAGTTGGATAGAAGCAGAAAATGAGGGGGAAAGAGAGAGAGAGAGAAAGAAAAAACAACTTTTGTGGCGTAATGACTTATTACCATTTTAGGGAGAAAGTGATCAATTTTTAGAACATTTTGATCAAAATCTTGTTTAACTTGTACATTTTCTTGGTACAATGTTGTGGCCGTTACCTATCATAAAATGTATTAGCTCAATTTGTTCAACAGTATTTCTTATAAAAGGTTAAACAAGGAAGAAAAATTATCAACGCAAATTAGAATCAACCACGTAAGTTTATATATACGTAGAAACAAAGTATTTGAACATTAACGTTATATCAATAAAACATATCAGCTGACTAGAATATATATTAGAAAGGCTAGATTTCTGCTTGGTGATATAAACAATATTTAAAAAAAATAATAATGATATTATGTTCCATACACGCAAACATTGTTTTACCAATTTTCGCCCTTAGGGCTTGGTCAAAAAATGACTTCATTTGACTTTGTAAAATATTGTTATGCATCAAAAAATACGCATCCTCCCCACCTCCTATATCTTTCTCAATCCTATCCTATACATTATTTAAAATATATTATACTTGCACATCCTGTCCCTGGCTTAAACTAGAAAATCGCGATTGTCCAGTCGCAACAAATACCTTTGGTTTAAATCATACACCCGAAAATGCTCTTGTGGATCAAAGTTATTGATTAAATCAATTGTATTATTTCGGGCCAAGATGACGTTGGTCGGTAAATAAAATCCTCCTAACACTTCTCAAAATATACTTCAATGATGTTGTTATTTAGGAGGATATCTACCCCGTTTAGGCACTTGTGTACAAGACATCAAAGGTAGATTGTTTAAAGTGATAAGTAGCATAATGATATATTATAAATAAAACCTGCCCAGAAACCTCACCTTCATCGTGCGTTCCTTCCTTTGAAACAGAAACGGCTTGGGTGACTCCAACAAGACACAGATATGAAAATAGAACGAGAGTGATGACAAAGAACGACTTCATCTTGAAAAGTGTGTTGATAGATTTCTGCAATCACTTTGATGAGAAGATGATTTCGACTGTCTAAGAAACTGGTTGGCTCCGGTATTTATACCACTAAAGCCCCTCCCATTTTTCGCCAAATTCGGTGACAGGGAGGGGCCCGAGCTTATTCGGCACAACCCATCGTGAACTCAAGAAAACGTCTTGGGATCGCTGTGTGTGTGTGTATTGGGTTTTTACAGACGTGCATCAATTAGGTATGATTATTTACGTCTGGGGACCAACCTTTAAACCATCCGAAAGTCGTGACTCAGTTTCTATGCGCTTCCAAAGAGCTTTGGAAATCATTACCCTAGCTTTAGCTCCGGCTGCCCTTATCGTTGGCATAGATAATAGAAAAAAAGATTAAATATAAAATAATAGTCTGTATTGATGAAAAGTGTATTATAATTGGTGTGCACAATTTTCAAAATGCAAATTGGTGTATACATTTCATTATTAGTATTACTGAGTTTGTCATTTATATTGAATTTATGAAAATAAGACGAACAATTATGTTAATACCAGACTATGGAAAGAGGTAAAGGTAGAATTAATAAACTATTTGAATTGTTCTAACTTTCGAAACAAATTAAGAAATTTAAAAGGAATATGTCAATTTATTAGAACACTGAGCTCACCGATACTCATCTAAAACTACTAAATGCTTTATGCAATAGATACTTGAAAAAATGGTCCGGCCTTGCCAGACCGGCTACGTTGGCCTTCCTTCATATGCCAGAATGTCTTAACAAACATTTCTGATTTATACTAAGAAGCTCACACACACAAATTGATTTCTGTATAAAAAAAAATACCTGAAACTAATAAATATATTGTTAAATACATTTTTGCATAATTCTAAATGAAGATTTTCTGTTCGCTAGGACCCTCAGCTATCGTAATCTGTTTGTTTGCCATTAAGTAGGTGATGGACGTGACTATTAGGCCGTTATTATTGTAACTGGTCAAGAAATGATTTAATTGTAGAAAATACAATGATTGTTTTTCAACAACAAGAAACAAATGGTAATCATCTAATAATTTTAGCTGACCGTTTAATTTTTTTTTTTTTTAAATAGGTCATTTGAAGCCACGGCCTTCTTAAAAAAATGACCGTTGCCATGGAAACTGAATATTAAGGAAGTTGACTTCAGTGAGCCAAATAAGATAGGTAAATAATCAACACAAGGTAATGATAAATAATAATAATAGTCCGTTCTTGTAGTATAGCGCAAAACACATTATGATTTAAAGTCTCTATGCGCTTCCAAAGAGGTTTGGAAATTATTACCCTAGCTTTAGCTCCGGCAGCCGTAAATCGTTGCACAGTGCATTTCAAGGAGTAATCCTTATCCTAAAACAAGCAGAATGTGAGCCATTTCAAATAATATGTATTTTTATCTAGTACCCTCGGATATCATAATCTGCTCGTTTTGTCATAAAGTTGATGGTGGATTTGACCACCATGGCCGTTACTATGGTTAATGACCGGTTACACATCAAGACAAAACTTAATGTCATAAATACCACATATTTGTAGTTGAACAACATAAAAACTATTATAAGATAGGGTAGAAGAATACCTGCAATCTGATTGGTCAATTACTGAATTTATTTCTACTGGGTGAACGCGATATCGGCGATCGATACCACCGATATCTCTTTTATTTAATAATTTTTAGATTTTTTTATTTTTGTTAACTCTATGTATGATACCAGACACTTCTTTTATAATTTCTCAGTACCTGAAGGCCAACAAATTTAGAATAAAGAGTTAAAGTTATAGGGGAAGAAATGCTGGAACACACTACAAATTTACAGGAAATGAAAATAATAGAGAATATAGTAGATATTCATTGATTTTAAAAACTAACTTTATTTTCATTATTGCAAAGTTGAAACTTTGATTCAACAAGGTTATCAAAATTCAATGCTTGGAAACATTCGAAGTAACGATAATTATAAATTACAAAACGCTTAAATACATCCCCGGCATAGTACCTGAAGAGCTCTCCGAACGCTGCTGAGATGTGTGAGATCACAGTATGGACATGACTTGCACAAGCAGACGATGCCCCATGACATCTCACACATTTTCAGTGCATGTGTTTCCATCTTATCTTGAGTTCTTTCTCTTACTTCACTACCGTCAGGCTAAATGTACAATCTATTGCCTCACTCTAAATCCCGCGCATGGTTTTATTTTGATGACAAATGCAGCGATACAAAAATAAAGGAATCTGTCGCTTGTAAACAAAGTAAGACGCCATTGTATATTCAGCTGCACACACCGGGGTATGTTCGGCGTTTCAAGAGGGAACAAATACCGTCCTTAATATCATTCCAGGGGTTTTTCAATTTGAAAGACTGGTTTCTTTGATTGTTAATTAACCCCTATCCTGTGTATTTACAAGCAAAAGATTTTAGTTATCAGAATCGGGTCATATCCCCTTTTGAATGGTTTGACATGCCATTACATTTATATACACTAAACTCATTATAATTTGAGAAATAATAGCTTTGCAATTATGTTTATTCTCTATGGGATGTCGTCTGCTTGGGCAGTGTTGGTCCATATAGTGACGTCATTAAAACATCGTTATTTTTCCGGCGAATCTCTCGTATATCCCAGCTGCTATGGAGGTGGTTGTATTTGTATTTTTATAAATCATCCGATATGTAGTTGACCTATAACGTGTACGATGGCCATCTGTTAGCTTACCAGTTTCTAGTGATGCATTAGTTGACATATTTGTGATTTTCTTTGAATTTCACCTTTAACATCATGTCACTCCGCAGGGATGGGGCTGACTATTGGGAGAAGAGTCAACATATTTTCGGTTCTATGTTTATTATTTACTTTTGATTTATTATTGTTAATTTTTTTTTTCTGCACATATAATAATTTATGTTTGATTTCTTTTCTTTCTTTTTTCTATTTTATGTATATTACCCATGCCTATAAATGTGTACTTTGTTTTTATTTGATTTGTTTATTTATCATTTGATTTGTTTATTTATCATATGATTTTGTTTTTGTTATCTTTTGTTACTGGCTTTTTTTTGCATCAGAATTTGTATATTTTTATTCAGTTCACGGACTCTCTGAATTACAGCCGTTCAGGCTGAAGCGAGCTACAGTTATTAAATAAATAAATGAATGAATGAATGAAGGAAGGAATGAAACTTAATCAATGTTTTTTGCCGGTACCGATGGATCGAGGGCTAGTCACTGTAATATTTTGCAAGCACAAAGTCTCATGCATACACCCCCCCCCCCCCCCCCCCCATCCCCATGGTTATGCCTCTGGAGACATAAGACTGTTGGAAAAGATTTGGTTTCAGACTGAAATTTGGCATGTTTATGAAATAGAAAATATCAGTTCACGATGCAAGGATCTGTCAGAATCAAATACAGTGGCGAATTCAGCACTTGCTACAACGAGGCGCAATACATCTAATCTCAATATGATCCATATACTTTTAGCAAGTAATTCACTTTCTGAGGGCCTTGGATTGCGTTACGGGGGGAGGGTATCACCCAAAGTAACGAATATGACTATACAGTGTGAATCAAAAAAAAGTTTACACCTAGAAAATTGCTAAATATTTAAAAATCATCTATGATCATTAAATGATTATACATCTTATGAAAGAGTGTTTTATCCCAAATCATTTGGTATCATTTTTGTGTGGTATGTGTTCACGCTTGGATGAACAGGAGGCATTGTTTGCGAGAGTGCAAAAATCGATTTGCGCCAAAGTTGCTTGTGTGATGTTTGAATAAAACAATTTGGATTTGGGTAGTAATTCGGTCTTTGCAGATCCAAATAACATCCCTAACAAAATTAATCATGCCACACATATCAAATATCGAATATCAAATATCAACGAGCATTTTGTGCGCGTGTGTGTGTGACTTTGCTTCTGCAAAAAGCATATGCAATGCATTTCATTTGATACTTTCAATTCATTCTCTCACTCCGCTAATCCCAACATAATACATGCTGTAGGCATCACTTTGGCGCAAGTCGATTTTTGCACTCTCGCAAACAATGCCTCCTGCTCATCCAAGCGTGAACACATACCACACAAAAATGATACTAAATGATTTGGGATGAACCACTCTTTCATAAGATGTATAATAATTTACTGTTCATATATTATTTTTAAAATAATTAGCAATTTTCTAGGTGTAAACTTTTTTTTGACTCACACGGTATTTCGTGGGTTTATTACGTTATAGTTAGTCCTTTTAAACCTGCTATTAAAGGTTATGAATAGTTGCTGCATATATTTTCCTTGGTCGGAACTCGATCTATCAGGAGGAGCAAACTGCCCCTTCGCCCTTCCTTTAAATACGCTATAGTGATCGAATGGACATACCTGTACATCTCGGCCACTAGCAGCTTGTATTACACTAAAACGCCCTCTTCACAGACTGAAGCGCTGTGAAAGACAAACGTTGACCTTAATGCAGTTGTTGCTGTTCAGTTATGCATTTCAGGTTCATTATAAGGAAGATAATTTAATACTGAACGGGAATTTTTCTTCGCTCACTCATTTCGAATTACGTTACAAGGCGCCATGGTGCAAAATAATGACAAACTTCTTCCAATGAAGTATATTTCACCTACTTAATAGCTATCAATGGATATTTTCTCAATGGAACGGATAATATTCAAAGCATCAACAGATTGCTAAGATTTTAGTAATATATCTAATCCACGTGAGGGAGGAAAGCAGAATCATATCCGACTTCACACATTCATCTATTGAAACAGAGCTTTGCAGGAAATAATCAAGTTCAGTTAATTTTGAACTCCATTGACAAGCTAGGTATAGACCAGGTATGGGTTCTAAGACGTCAAGACCAGTAGACCCGCCAGCTGTAGAACCTCTTCCACCGACCACTGAAGAACGATCCCTGGATGTCCTGGTGCATGGATGCCATTCTTTAGAGCTTGGGCAGGTCAAGCTCAATCATGATTGCCATAAAGATTTCACAAAACCCATGGTGAGTCATGTAGAGCCAACGTGGGGACGATGACTGTGGTTACTAATCATTCTAAGACTCGTTTTTGTTATAATTAATAGAAAGAACTGAAATTTAATAATAATAATAATAATACTCAGTTCTTTTATAGCGCATAACACATACAGGAGAGCATGTCCCTGTGCGCTTTAAATAGAAAGGAAAGAATTACAAGAAAAAATCATACAAATTAGAAAATCCACTTAGAAGCAAAGAAGTACATGTATTATGTTGGACGCTGAGTTCATGGGTGTACACTTTTAACATTGAACAATCGTTTTAAGAGAAACCTTAAACTTTGAACTTTGATACTGAATCAACAGCTGCACCGCCTTTAGGAGAAATACACCAGACAGGGAGCTTAAAATCATGTGCAAATATCTTTTCTTATTTCTTTAAAAAATAATGTTGTATAATTTTGCTTTAAAAAAAACTGGCGAACGCATTATAATAGAAAAAGGGAGAGAGAAAGGGAGAGAGAGTGCGTGCGTGTGTGTGTGTGTGTGCGTGTGTGTGTGTGTGTGTGTGTTTGCTTAAATTTACGGGGCCATCCCACGCTAACCTAATGCATCATTATATTTAGTAAGTACTGCATTTATATATTAAGTAACTCTAAAATTGCTCACGGACGATCCAGGTTATCGCCCCTAATTATTTTAGACCATACTTTCTTCGTTATCACTGATACTATTCTCATTTGATACTCCTCTTTTTCTCTTCTTTTATCAATACTAGTGTGCGAAATGTCCAATCGTCCTGTTCGTTTTGTTTCGTGTCGGTGTGGCTGGATACTCCTTTGTCTTCCTTATCTACCACCTAACGCGGGAAATAACAGGTCGTATAGGCGCGAAAACATTCATCTACTTGGAGACCTGGACCTACATGGCCATCACTCTATATCTCCTTCTCTCATTTGTGAACGTTGTCATAGATATCTATCAAGAATACAAAGCACTCACCCTGGACGTTTCGACAGGTAATCAAAACAAAATTGAAGCACTCGAATAGAGCAAATAAACAAACACAAAAGTCAAAATGATGTTTGACAAGAAAGTTTTTTTTTTTAAGTCTTATTTAAAACAATGGTTTCTGTTTTTAGGGAGTTTCAGAATTCATTTGAAATTTCAATGACGTCAAAAAGTATATATTTCAATTAAAAGTGTATTTTAACTTCCAAAGTTTTCCATTTATCGGAAATATGAAAAGAATAGATTGAAAGATTGAAAGATACAACATGTTGCATATTGAATTCCCTCCCGGAAGATAGATTATTATTACGCCACGTATCCCATACTAAATTATTAATATAGTAGGTCGTTTGCTAATAAAACCTCAACGTGGACGAATTTTGAAATTTCATTATTTTAATTACAAGTTCATATTATTTGTAAAAATGTATATTGATTCTGTAGTGGATGAAGGCCTGATAAGTTATAACAATGTGATATTCATGGAACGGTAGGCCTCTGTAGATCAATATAATAACTTTGCAGTTGGCATTGGATTTCAAATAACCCAGTACATAATTTTTAAGGAAAAATAGAGATATCGGTGTTGAACCTGGTTCAGAATATTTTGAGAATTTGATAGTGGCTACAAATACATTCAATGCATTGATAATACCACTTTTTATTAAGCATACTCCACATTTTGCGTATGCCAAGATTGAAAAGTATGCTGAAAGGAGAAACTCAAAAAGAGAGGAATTAATGAATCGACAAAGGTGCCTTCAGAAAAATGATTATATATTATAATATGCATGGAAATGTGGATAAAATTATGTTGTCAATATGATATATAATTAAACATCGCTTCAACCGTTTGCAGGACACACCCCCTGGCGCCTCAAACTGCAATGGCTGTTCTTTAACATCTCTCTTTCATCTTCTTGTGTTGGAGCTGTTACATTCTGGATATGGGTCATCGTGACAGGTATAAGTCCAACAACACGAGCTTATGAGATCATTAATCTACATGGTATGTGGGTCATCATCGCTATTCTCGAAGTCGGTGTCGTTACTTTTCCCCTCCGCTTTGAGCACATCGTCTACCCACTCAGCTTCGGTCTCATCTACCTCATCTTCGCGCTCATCTACTGGGGCGCAGGAGGAACAGACCCCTATGGCAATCATTATATTTACATCTTTCTTGACTTCGGTAAACATCCCGTCCGAGTGATCTTTGTAGTAGCTGGAGAAATCACTGGAACTTTTCTGATTCATGGATCATTTGCACTCTTCTTTCTCTATAGGGAGAAATTCTTTGCAAAGTGTTGTCCGATTGAACAGGAGCCTGATGGTGAGGAGCTTGAAACCTTGACAACGACAAAATATGGAACTTCAACGAATGAGCATAACAAATAGGAATTAAGAGTTTACCATGCTTTTTTACCTCAACGTGAAACAGGTATAATGTCCAATATCAAAATGGGCTGCTCTGTAAAAAACTTTTACTTTACATACGCCGTACAACGTATCATTCAGTTTTGATATACAGTGATATTAGATGAAAAATTACATAGAGTAATGAAATTGACCTTTATTCAATAGCGAAAAAATATAGGCATAGTCACGGAATAAATAAGATTATTCTTGAATATGCGACGTGGACTACCGGGCTCAGTGGGCGCAGCCCTCCATCCCATCCAAGAGTAATGGAAATAATGAAAGTTATACTAATCCATGATCATGAACATAATACTGTGATATACCTCCATAAAGGAAGACACCAGTTGTATGTATTATAGTATTAATGACTGCTTTGAGAGAAATAGTTGTTTTTATACGCTCAAGGGAAGGTTAGAATTGTGCTATTGCCCGAGGCGTGCCGAGGGCAATAGCCCAATTGTAACCTTCCCGAGAGCGTATAAAAACAACTATTTCTCGAATATTAAAGCAGTCATTAATACTTTTATATGCCGAAAACAAAAGAGTCAACTAATGACACCACCTTGGCCTTTCTCTAGTTTATCTGCACGGTTGTTTTTTATGAGTGTATCTTTGAGAGTAGACTAGATCTAAATTCTAGTCTAAGCAAGATATTTTTACAATTTTGGGGGTGGGCCGGCCCTGTGGGGAAATAGGAGAAAAACCTGCCTCTTCATATGACACCTCACTTATTGAGTATCACCTTCAGGATCACAACAGATAAAGGTTTGAATCTCGAATTGAAAAAAAAACTTGACTTTTTTTGCATGGTCGCGCAATACACGTAGACTGCATAGAGACTGCATTGCGTACAATCTCTATGGGAATAATTTTAACACACAACATCGGGTGCGCGATCAGACACCCTGACAACTAAATCTATTTTCGTCTAGAGTCTACGTCTATGCTTTTTCAGCAACTAAACGAACATGTTTATGGATAATTTCACGTACCCTTTTT